>PVLD010008149.1:18847-86250 GCA_004027595.1 Dinomys branickii | reverse complement strand
GGGGGAGGGAGAGTATCTTCTGTGGGCACAGATAGAAAACAAAGCATCTAAGCCACATCTGGGTTTTGGTCCCGAAAACGGCTTCTGTGTGAGCAAATCTTTTTCTGCTGGTGTTCTATTACTTTTTATTATCCATGCTTAAAACATTTTTTAAAGAAAAGCAAAAATAAACTACCACAGAGTTCAAATGGCAGAGCTGGCTGGAGCCAAAGTCCTTTGCTTCCAGTGTTGGCTGGTCTGCCAAGTAATCTCATGTGTCTTCTTCTCCCTCTCACCTCCCCGCATCCCTTACATGAGGCTTTGATCAAAATTATCTGTGGTCAAAGGATTAAGCTCGGGTAAAGTCTGCCCTGAACTGTTCTTGGGGTTTGGCTGAAGAACTTGCCTTGCATTGTAGTTTGGAAATTGAATTGCCTATGTGGTACTCAAGATGACTTTTTTTTTGTCAGTGACAGTATGGAGTACTTCCTTACCCAGCTGATTGTCTAGCCTGAGTTAGGAGTCAATTTCCTCCTAAAATAATCATACAATAATGGTCCAATCATGATCCAGCACAACCTGGGTGTGATGTTCATCAGAGGGGTGGTGAGGGTCTTGGTTGTGGTCCAAGAGCTGCTTCATGGTGGGAATCAGGCTTTCTTCCCCATTTTCCAGCACTTAGCAAGCTCTGTGACATCTGCAAGGGGCTTAGTAGCATTTACTAGTTTAACCTGGATATCACACAGGCAGGCAATAGCCATCAGAGTCACAGTAGCGTATGTGGGGAGGTGTGGGTGGTAGGGGTCCTATAGCCAAATAGTAATGGTAAAATTATCTCATTAAAAAAACTATATCACATATTTATCACTAATTTTGTCAAATGTATTATAAACACTCTATCTTTTACCTGGTTTGATATGCAGAATCTCTTGTTGTGTAGGTATCATCTTCATTTTGTTGGAATTTCAGAGAAGTGAAACAACTTGGAACAGGCTGGTTGATGCAGTGTGAACCTAAATCCCAGACAATCAATTCTGAAGACCATGACTCTTATCCATTTGTTGTGGATGCTCGGACTAAAACTACTGAAAGGACCCAACCATATGAAATTCCCCGGGTACTGGGGGACAGATTTATACTCAGCCATCGTCTTTGTCTAGGGCAAACTTCCACCTCTCTCTATTGAAGACAGGGGTCATGATTACAGCAGAAGCATCAATTTGGTGCCAATGCAGCAAAGAGATAAATAAATAACATATAATTCTCACTCAAAATAAGCAAAGCAGGCCTGGGGCTCATGTGGACAGAACATGGGGCTGAGGGATTCTGTGGGTCTGTTTATTTCAGTCTGTATTTGACCTTGCATTGTGTTCTCCAGTCACCTCCCAGTGAATGCAGAAACCTTTCCCTTGTCTCGGGAGCATTTCCATACAAACAAGAGCACAGCACAGATGACAAAAAATTAAGCTGTACTCTCCAGCTAGCCTGGCTGTATTATTTAAAACAATTACTGTATGATTTTCTTTTCACATAGCCATGGAAACCCTGCTGAAAGGATTTAATACAATTTATTATGTGAAGCTTAAGAAGAAATCTGTTTCCCCAGTGCTGGAAAACAAAGTAAGCCAGTTCCTCCCCGCTTCACACAAGGTGTGATGGATGCAAATTGTGGACTGGTCACCTTACCCAGCAGGGACTGAGCTTTCTGGGAAAGCATTCTGGAGATAAGTGGACCTGCTTCTTTCAGAGGTACTAGAAAACAAAGCTGGTGCCTGAGGAATGATAATCTCCTTTCATGTGCCTGCAGCTGATTGACTATTTCAGATAGGCAAGCACAGCTCTGAGTGGCAGGGCTACTAAGCTACTGGAGTAAATACAACAGAGAAGTCTCTGCCAGGTTCACCATTTCCTCTTCCAGGCATCTGGGTTCTCAGCAATGGGATTGAATCATAGCAAGAAGGGCAGCTTGACTCTAGAGTATGATCGAAGTGTGGGCTCAGTTGGGAGCCTGCTGGTACCAATGGGGTTGCCTTAGGGCTGTGATTCTCAACCTGCACTTCCTATTAAAGATCAATGAGGAACTTTAGGAAAACCCTAATGGCCAAGCCCCAGACATCATTGACTACCTTAGAACTCCTGAGGCTGGCGGAGGGACATCTGGATTTGAATGTGCAGATAGAGCTGAAAGCAGTGGCTGACCTCTTTTTATTTGCCTACTTTCTGATTTCCAGACAGAGACTCAGTGCTTGATGATATGTGTTATGATTTATATCTAAAATAGTCCCCAGAGTCTCGTATGGTTAAAAGATGATTAGATTATGAAGGTGTTATAGATGGCTTGCTGTTAGGAGGTCTGGGTCTGGTCAAAAGAGGTGGTTCACTGTGGGGCATGACTGGGAAGGGCATATTTCCTGTAATAGTTGATTTATTGTGTCAACTTGAGAAGTTTAGAAGCCTAACTAAGTCAGCTCAGCAATTCTACACCTTAGTATAGGGAACCTCAGGGGTCTTGTTGTACCCAGGAGAGAAATTGCGGTGGGTATGAGGAAAATAAGGACAACAGACAAGAGCTGGGTCAGTGGAGTTACCTATTACCTGATGGGCAAGAGGACTCACTTCAACAGTAGGGCATTTATTTTATATTCTTGCAAAGTTAGTATCAGGAGAGATAATGTTGCCTAGCAACTAATGGCTGTAATTGTCCAGGCAGGATGCTTATTTCAATACTGAGGTAGCTTGACTGTTTGAGGCTCTCTGGCTCTCCTGCCCTCACACATATGACCAATATCCAGCTCCAGTGGCTCCCAGCACCTTAGGGTACAGATTACCCTCCCTAGGGTGGCTCATCACCTGGATGGTATAAAGGGAAAATGAGGAAGGGTGGGCTTGCTTCTGTTCTTTGGAGAAGGTCCAGTCTTCAACTTCATCTTGGATGTCATCTCCTGGCTTTGTCGTAGGAACTGAAGATCTCTGGTGACATAAGAAGCCAAGAAGGCACTTGAAGCAGTGGAGAAAGCCAAGGTCTTTTATTAAGCAGGCTGATCCAGAGGAACTATGTACTCTAAATTCTGGGCCCCAGGGAGTGGAGGGTTTTATACTCTAGTTTAAATTGGATAGAGCTAGGGTTGAGCAAAGCAGAATTTTGTAGAAGTAGAAGTTTTGTAGGCGTTATGTTTTTGAGGTTAGTGGATTTTGGGTACAAGGCAGAAGTTAACTAGGCCAGGCAGAAGTTACCAGGAACATTTTGTGATTACATACATTGTACTTACCAGACAAGCATAGAACATTTCCTGTTGCACCTGAGGGAGGAGGCAGAAGCTGTAAAAACTGGGGTCTGGGAGTTAAGACTTTTAAATTCCTCTTTACCTTCTCACATAGACTCTTTGGCTTCCACCTTAAGTCCTTCAGCTTCTGGCATAGACTCTAGCCTTCCACTGCAGACCCATTGGCATCCTGGTATGGACTTGAATGGGATACTGCAGTGAACTCTAGACCTTGTATCAAAGGGTCTCCAGTGTGCAGACTCTCTTTGCATACTTCCTCATCCAATTCTGTGACTGACCATCATAAGCCAATCTTGTAATTTCTTATACATTTGTATATCTTATGTTATAAATGTGTTTCCTAGCAAAACACTGACTGATGCATTTCCCTTCCTGACTCTTCTTTTTACATTTTGGTTCTTGGCTGTCACGATGTGTAGTTTTCCTCCCTTCTAGGCTCTTCCATCATGTTCCTGACTGTGCAAGGACTGAAACTTCTGAAATGTGAACCAAAATAAACCTCTCCTTCTTTCAGTTGTGAGTATCAGGTGTTTTGTTCCAGCAGTGAGAAGGTAACTAAGATCTTGGTACTAGCGGTAGGCTAATTGCCAGGACTGCACCTGAATGTGTAGTTAAGAAGCCTTTGTAACTGGCTTACAGGAGGTGTTTGGAAACGATTGGAGATGCTGTCTGGAAAAAGCATAGGATGTTGAAGGACAAGCTAGATAGGAAATTCTCGTGAGAGCTCAGAAGATCAGAATGATGATAGAAATACAGATACTAAAGACCAGGCTCAGAAGGTTTCAGTTGGGAATAAGAATGTCATTGACAGTTGGACTTGAGGATATATACATTATGCTTCTCCAGAAAATTTGTCTATTTTTTAGTCATACCCTGAGACTTTGTGAAACACTGAGATTAAGGGTAGTGGACTAATTAATCTGGTAGAAGAAAAAGTCAAATCAACCTAATAGTCACTGTGGCATAAGATACCACTTGTTGCTTTTATTTACATTTACACAAGCAAAAAGCCCATATAAAATTTTTTCAATTTTCCGAGAAAGAAAGGGCCTGTAAAGTTGGAACAGAGAAAAACTTGGTTGCTAGAAGATTAACATTAAAAAGAAGTCAAGTACTTTGTATCAGGACAATAGAGAATATGCCTAGAGTGCATCTCAGGGAAGAACAAGCCCTATTCTTTGTCCTGTAAAAGGTAAAGATGGTGCTTAGAGAAGAGAGCTGTAGGGTAATCTGCTTGAGAAGGACCACCTAGGGAATTAGTTCCCTGGGATTTGGTTCATAGTACTCAACTA
Organism: Dinomys branickii; assembly: GCA_004027595.1. NCBI lineage: Eukaryota > Metazoa > Chordata > Mammalia > Rodentia > Dinomyidae > Dinomys > Dinomys branickii. The sequence continues at coordinate 81,695 of PVLD010008149.1, read as the reverse complement.
TCTAGGTACTCAGTGACTTCTACAGCCATGTTTCAAGGGGACCTAGCTACTCCTCAAGCTACCAACAGACCTTGGTGTCATCCAAATGATGCTGGTTTTATAGGCATGCAGAATGTAAGAGTTGTGGAGTCCATCCAGATTTCAGAAGAAGATCTGAGAGGTCAAGCAGTGTGACTCTGCAAGGGCAGTGTGTGGATCTGTAAACGTAAAGCCAAAAATCTGGATTCTCCCAGAATTTGGAGAATCCAGAAATGTGGGATGTCTGAGGAAAGGCCCAGGCAATGAGCAAGCCAGACCAAAAGAGAAGCTGTGAGGGCTACACTCACTGGCAATGACACATAGTAGGGCCAGCTACACTGTTTTGAGGCCTGTGGTGTTGGACATGGAGCAATAGAATTTAACAGCCCAAAACAGTTGAAGGATTGAGCAGGACTGAACTACTGAGTTGCAGTCTTGCATTGGTCTGACTGGTTTCTATCCTCTTATTTCTCCTTTGTGGAACGAGAACGTTTACTCATGCCATTGTATGTATGTTAAACGTCTTTACATTCTAGATTTTTATAGGTGATCCCAGCTACAAGTTTGCCTTCATCCTCAGAGGAGCCTTTGGGCTTAAAATTTTCAGCAATGCTGGAACTCTTAAAACTTGTGCAACTCAGAGATGAACTAAACATTTTTCATTAAAAAGTACACATGAGTATTTTTGGGGGGGCAATGTTATGGTTTAAATCTAAAATGGTCCTCAAAGCCTCCTATTTAAAATATGATTGGATTATGGGGGCACTATAGGGAGCTCACTGATAGAGGTGAGGTCTTGTCAAAAGAGCGGGTCACTGGGGAAGGATGGATCAGCATACAATAGGGTATAGAGTACAGGAAGGGTGTACAACATCTCCCTTCCCAGCTCTTCCCTTCACTCTTTGCTTCCTGATTGTCACGAGATGAGCAGCTTACCTCTGCTCAGGCTCATTCACCATGCTACAGACCATGCAAGTCCTGAAACTTCTGCACTGTGAGCCAAAATAAGGTTCTCCTCCTTTAACTTGTGGGTGTTTGGTATTTTGTCCCAGCAACAAGAAAATAACTAAGAGAACACGTAAGTGTAAAAAACTATGCTTTGGCACAAAATTCCAGTCACTCTGGCTCAATTCTTCATCCCAGATCAGTGGTGGTGGGAAGAACAGTAGGAGGAAAAATAATTCCCAAATTTGGAGAAACTGGGTGAAGTGTGCCGGTACTACTTTGTAGTATCATTGCAACTTCCTGTGAGATGAGAGTTACCTTTGAAAAAGCAGTTTTTAAAAATTGCAGCTGAAGCCTTGAATTTAAATTCTGTGTTTGTTATTTTAAATAATAAACTACCTGGGCCTTTTCTTTTGGAGGATGAAGATAATTATTTTTATTTTTTCCATGAACAAAAGAGATAATAAAAGAATAATCATTAGGTGATAGCTGGGTCCTTTTTCCCTGTAGGGGCTAGATGATTTAAACTTTCTATTTTAGTCTGTCTTGGGCTGATAGAATAGATCCTTACTGGAGACTGGATAACTTATTTAAAACAAAAGAAATGTATTTCTTATATTTCACAAGGTCAGGAAGTCTAAGATCAAGGTACAATCAGGTTTTGTATCTGCTAAGGGGTAGGTCTGTACTTCCAAGGTGAATGCTGCATACGGGGGTGGGGGGGTGGGGAACACTCCTGCAACCCATTTTGTAAGGTAGCCGAGGCACTTCCCACGGAGCCCTGTCTCTCAATCCTATTACTTTGGGGGTTAAGTTGCAGCATGAGTTTTAGAGGAGGCAAAAACTTTGAAGCCATAACTCCTTCAAAGCACAGATTATGAAATATTTAATTATTTCCTCCAGAGTCATGGGACTTTCTGGCTAACTTGTATATCGTGGAACCAGAGGTTGTGAGCTCCTGCGTCCACTGAATCCATCAGTTTAGGCATTGTCTCACTCAACCCAAATGCGAACTCCATAATTAACTCTGCCAAACAATCCTCTCAACAGGCACTGTTTACGGTTAGATGACTTTACTGAAGGCTGCTTGGGATAATGAAGGGAATTACACTGAAACATTATAAACGACTCAAAACACAGTGTCCTATTACCCTGTTTCTGAAAGTTCCACGGCCATCTCCAAGCCCCTTGGTCCTTACCTCTTCTGCTCTGATCTTCCCTCGTGTTTTTCTCTTGCATCATCATGTTTTTGTCCATTCTAATCCAGACCCATTTAACGAACTCCTTTGTTTCCTTTGCTCTCATTGTTCCTCTAGGAAGCTTCTCAAAAATATTTTTCCAACTAATGCGATCCCTCTAAAGCCCTATAGAGCTTAGGTAGGTCAACCGACGCCAGCTCCTGCTGCCACCTCAGATGCGATGGTCATAATCAGCTCAAGGTCACTGTACGCCTCACCCTCATATCTTTACGTTGTCTCACCACCAGTCCTGTGCAAGTCCCAGGGAGTTAGATTTGGGAATGGTATTATCCAAACTTTATCAGCTTTTCCAGGTTCAGACCTGAAAATCACATTCTAAACTCTGGGAATTAAAAATCTAGAGTGCCTGGAGAGAAAGTACGTGTAAAAGCTTCCTATATTTTGAATAAAGAATAGCAGTTTGAAACATGTAAGCAGGAACCCAAGAATTGTATTTCATCTGAAATATGCAACTTTACCCCAAATCAAGAAAAATGCACTGGGCAAAGAGTCTCTTGCAAAACCCCATGCATTCAAGAGGAATTTGGAGGCATGCTGCTGCTTGCAAACCTCCTGTTAACAAGCTCTAGAGAGACGGCAGGGCTGCTGTTCTTTAAATGGTGCCGTTTGTCCTTCTTCCTGGGGTGTGCGCAGGATGCAACTGAATGCATGTAGATAATGGGAAATTTGGAAACTTGAAACCAGTAACCAGAAGATGGAGGGGATCTGATTGTTCCAGCAGCCTGTGGAATAGCTTCAGATCTCCTTCCCTTCTTCTCCCTTCAGGATCTGCATCAGACCCAGAGTGGCCTTGTCTGAGATGGTGTTCTGCAGCATCACCTTGCCCAGGCAGCGTTGTCCAACTGCCCCTGTGCTGCTGTGGGAGGCTGCTCATACCTCCATCCTTCTGTTCGTAAAATACAGCCTTGACTTTGCCCTCCATACCCTGTAGCAGCTAGTGAGGTCCTCAAAGGAAGGAAAAAACATATCTTTTTCAACACATACCAGTCTCTGGTATGGAGAAAGCATTTGGTAAAGGTTTATGTTAAGAATCAATGAATGAGCTCTTGCCAAACAACAGCACTGAGTTTGCTGGGTTATTTATTTTAATGTTATGCAAAACCCAGAGCAGGCTTCACCTCCTGCTTGTAAATCCTTTGTGATTGGTTAGTTAATTAACAAGTTATGACTGAAGACTGCTAGAGCCTAAGGACCAGGTAGGAAAGAAGCAATGGTGACCGCATGCTTGGAGAGGTTTATTAGTCACCTGGATAACAATAGTGCTACATCACATTATTAGGGTCGTTTTTCTTTAGAGCTTAGGATTTTACTTATACAGTGCTTTGCTTAATTTAAAAATTTTCCAGCAAGGATAAAGGACAGCACATTTTATACCTATTCACTAGTCATCACCAGCTAGTCTACCACAGAGCAAGAGTAAAATTCAGATCTTCAGGACTTCAGACTCTGCTCTTATGTATTTTCTGTATAATAATTCCATTTCTAGAGAAAGGAGGTAACTATATCTAGTAGGTAGCAATGTGTCTCTTAGCAGCTGGAAGCAGGGCTCAATTCCTAGTGGCCCTGTTGTCCTTCTGTCTCTAGGGTCTTTTATACTTGGCCTATATCCCATCAGGACTAGGTCATAGCTCCTGGGTCAGTGCTAGCACTAGGGCTGGAAGTGGACAATGAGAAGGTGCTGAGATTTACCTAAGCTCAGTGCTCATGCCTATTCAACGACACTGACTGAAACTGCGTAACGTGAAAGTCACACTATACTTCATGGAAAGTCACTCTACACATATTTATTGAGTACCTTCTTTCTGCAGGTGCTGTTCTAGGTGCTGAGGGGGCTAAGTGAAGAGGAGAGTCATGGTCTTCATCCTGATGGTCTAGAGAGCAAGATGGACATTTAACACATCCATCACTGTAAATATGTAGCTTGCCCTGAAGGAGAAGTACAGTGTAAGACAAGGACATCATGAGAGTGGTGGTGGAGGCTGGAGATGGAGTCACCGTGGACTGCCCAGCAGCCTGAGGTCCACGTGGGTGGCACTCCTGCAGATATAGGTCCAACAACCAGTCTGCTCACTATGGCAGCCCTGGCTGAGAAGGAGGAAATGACATGGGAACTGACAAGGGGTAGAGAGAACTGGGCAAGTTAAGAAATGAGGAAGAGTCTCCCTGGAAGAAGGAATGACCCAGAGAGGAACTGAGCACTGGCAAAGAAGAGCAGGAAGGCTACTGTGGCCAGTGCAGAGAGAGCGAGGGTCAGAGTGATGGGTGCTGGGCCTGGAGGCCAAGGAGGAGCGAGGTCAAGCAGGACCCCTTGGGCTTTGCAAGGAATCTGGATATGATTACAATTGTAAAGCGGAAACAGTGGAGGGTTTCATGACCTTGTTTATGTCATTTTGGCTGCCACTGTTGGATGGGCTCAAGTGGCAAGACTGGTGGGGTGGAGAGGGTTCGGAGGCTACCACCATTAATATGCAAAAAGCCTAGTACCCAGGATAGTAAACCTAGGTTTTCTTTTTCTTCTTTCTCTCACAGCTGTGAAATTCTTCACAATTCCCAGAGTACTTTCGGTTCACCACTGCATTTGGTCTGCACAAAGCCTTAGACGCTGGAGGGAGGAAGTGTGTATTATCACCCGCTTCACACCTGCAGTAACCACAGAGGCTTTGAAGGGAAGAATGGCTTTCCTGAGAGCCCACAGCCAGATACTCCTGGAGTTGGCCTCCCTGGTTCTACCACAGCATCCTAATTATATAATTACTTTTGAAACAAAGAGAATGAGTTTTAAATTTCCAAGAGTGCTGATCTGCAAGCAGAAAAAGAAAGAAAAATATCAATGAAAAGTTTGTGCTTCCCTAGGAATGGCTCAGGTCACCCAAACCAGATGAGTTAAGGACCCTATATTTATTTCTTCAGAATCACAGTGGTTCTTTCTTTTCATTTTTATTTATCCCTCTGTGGCCCACTGAAAGGAACCCAGTGCGCCCCCAGTCTCAGAAGGTACATTTTCCCTCATTAAGCACCCAGGCATTACGACATAAACAAATCAACATTATTTATACTGAACCAGGCAAACATCCTTTTCAAAGACTTTCATTTCCTCCGGGAACATGTGCTACCTGAGCTGTTGCCACCAAAATATGTATTTTCGTTCACTTTTAAGGAAATGCCACCTGTTTGCCAAACCTCAAACACAACATCCAGATGGAAGGAGCTGGGAGAACACTCAGACTCTGAAGTGGTGTCGCTCTCTTCCACTAGGGACTCCATCCCAGACTGTCTGTGGTCAGTGTTTAATGTTCTGCAAATCTCCTATTGAAAACGCGTTCTCATCACAATTGCATTATCCTGTTTTTCCCCAGAATCCTCCTTGTGTAAGAGCCAATGGCTGAAACCTTGAAAGACCAGTTCCCAGCCCTTCTTTCCAGTTTCCCAGGAAAGGAGGGGCAGCATGAGGGAGGATCACGCTTCTCTCCCTTTGTCCTTGGTGCAGGGGAACTCCAGAAAAGTGGCGATAACCTCAGATTCTAGCTTTGAGCATCATAGTATAAAAGTGGCCCTCTTTCTCTCTCTCTCTTTTTTCTTGGCAAAGGTTTGTCTGAATTCATTTACTTGGATTTGTTGTTTTGCTCAAATCTCTGAGGAAATTACTAATCCAGAGCATTACCAGCATAGTCCCTACGAAAGTATCCAGTGGCAATGTGGCCATATTAGAGAATGGTAAACACGGAGGGGGACTTTTCAGTAAGCTGGAGTGAGGAAGGAGAAGGAACTAAAACCCAAGGTTGCCACTTCCCCAAGTTTCATTGAGTAGAAGGTTTGAGCTTGGGCTGGGGGGGGGGGAGCGTGTGAGGATGTCAGGCTGCTAAACATGGCCCCTGGCCTTGGCCTTGTCATCACTGTGGAATCTCACCCTTTCCCCCTGGCCCCTGCCCAGAGGTGGAAGGAAGGGGTTGGTGCCAGCATCTGGTGGGGTTGGATCTCTATTCAGGGAGCAAGCTCAGTGGGGGACCTGGCCGTGACTTTCAGCAGCAGAAGGGCACCAGGGCACACGCTGCTCTTTCCTCTCCTGGCAGCTGCTCTGCTTGTGCCCCAAGCCTTGTTATCCTCACACTATTAGGTCATTTCCTGACCCTTTCAGTGACCTTTCCAGTTCCTGAATGGCGGGCTTCCTGGATCCCCCTCCTCTAGCATTCTCTTCCTTTTCCCAGTATGTTTCTTCTATTCATTGCACCTGGTGATAATTTCACCAAAAGGCTGGACTAAGTGCAGCCGAGAACTGGAAAGAGGTCACCCCTACTTTGACTCTCACTGGGGATCTCTTACTCTGTCCTGATGGTAAATGATTACAGCTGATGTCCCTTTCTCTTCCGCCACCCTTCCACTACAGCCAAACGATGACCTAGACTATATATGCATTTATTTCTGGAGCAAGGAAAAGACTGTACAGCACCTCAGAGTGATTGGTGATTAATGCTTGGAGGTAATCTTAACCTAGGCTGAGAATTATTAGGCTCCTCGTTAGAGGAGGAGTTGGCTGTGGGACGTTGGGGAAGGCATGTTGCCTGTCTCTCTGGGCTCCCCTGTTTCCTCCTCTCCACGATGATGGGGGCCAAGGAGAGCTTGAGTTGTCTTCATTCTGTGCAGTCCAACATGCCCAGTGAGCTGTCCAGCTGCTCCCTGGCTGTGGAGAAGACTTATTTCTTTGGGGCTGTGCTCAGGATGGAGAAGTGCAGCTGGTCTCCTAGGTGACTGCCACACTGCACTGCAGTACTCTACTTCCTCTGCTGTCTTCCCCGGTAAGGAGTTCTGGTAGAGAACCCAGAGGTGCTTCAGAGTAAAGAGAAGCCAGGGATTTTAATATACATGCAGTGACATTTAGAGCCATGTCAGCATCTCCACACCGAGCTGGCATAGATTTACAGCTCACAAGATAATGCTTTTGGCTCATGTTTTGCTTAAAAACAAAATTGAAATACACCAGTCATCCAACATGTCCTTCAGCAGAGAAGAAGGGCCACCTGGTCCACATCAGTTCTAGTAAGGAAGGTGGAGATCACTACTTGTCTTGGAGAGATACTGGTTAGCATATTAAAGACTCCTCAGGTCCTGGACTGAAGGGCTTAACTTTTTATGAGCACTTTCTAAACTTACTTGAATATACAATATTTTCTTTTTGTGAACACTTGTTCATTGCTAGAAATTTTGCATTATCTCTTTGTATGTATACTTTTGCATAGGATGGGAATGATTCTCATGAACTGATCCCAGGATATCTCCACCTCTTTCCTTAGGGTGGGAACACAGGCATCTTACAACAAAAGTACTCAATGTTAAGGCTTCCTTGCATTATTGCAAGCTCACTGTGGATCAGGTAGAAGTCTGGTGGTTTCTTTCTCAAGGAGCTTGTGGTCTACAGATACTATATGAAGAATGGCACAGATCTGCCTTCTGTGTGGTTTCTGAGTTGAAAGCTGTAGGGATCCCTAGTGCCAGCTGCTGGGATAACATGCAAAACACAATGGCTGTGATGGTCAGTGGAGGTGGACTAAGCTTGGGCAGATGTCAGGTCTAAGATCCTCCAAGCTGAGTCTAGCTGTATTGTGTGTGTGTGTGTGTGTGTGTGTGTGGTACTGGGGATCAAACTCAGGACCTTGTGCTTGCCAGGCAGGCACTTATTCCACTGAGCTATATCCCTAGCCTATCTAGCTGGATTTGGATGAGCAGGTTGTACATGGACTGCATAATCAGAGAAAGGACTGGAAAGACTTTGTGAAGGTGGAGAAAGGATTTGGTCAGGCAAGAGCAGAGGCTCTGAGGTCAAAAGGAAGCAGATACAGGAGCATTAGAAACTACATGGGTGACTTGGGCCTGTTCCCTGAGGCATGCCACCCTGATCCATGGGACTGGCTATGAACTCAGACTTGTTGTGGACTACCGGAAGCTACATCGCACTTCTGGACCCTGGCTTCCTCATCTGATAGCTCTAGATGGCTCTAATGTCAAATTATCTGGCCTGTGTGTTAGTTGAGTAGAGCTGCCATAACAAACCTCACCAAACCTGGTGGCTTAGAGCAACAGAAATGTGTTTCTTCAAGTACACAAATCTGGATATCCACAGGCTCATGTTGCCTCTGAGACTGTAGATAGAATCTTTCCTTGCCTTTCCTAGCTTCTGGTGGTTGCTTATTCTCTTTGGAGTCTATTGCTTATAGCCGTATTGCTGTGGTCTCTGCTTCCCTTTTCAAACAGCCTTCTTATCTGGGGTTTGAAAACCTCCCTGACTTTATGAGGACACCCACTCTTTGGATTTGGAGCCCACCCTAACCCAGTATGAGCATATGATGTGACCATCTGCAAAACACTATTTTCAAATAAGGTCACATTCAGAGGTACTGGAGGTTAGGAGTCCAGCATGTCTTTTGTGGGATACAGTTCTTCCATAGTTAAAAAGAATCAACCTGCCCTAAGGTGTGTTCAGTCTCCTTCTAGATTGCCATCAGCCAAAAAAGATTTATCAAGATTGGCCCCATCTGTAGACAACATCCAAGTTGAAAACATGTCCTTGGGCTCCTTGTTAGTCTCTTTGCTGCTGGTCTCACACTCTCCTGTCCCTCCTCTTGTGTGTTCTGAGAAGGAAGATAAAAATATGCAGATCTTATCATGTTACTCTTCACATATCTTTGTTGCTTCCACCTTGCATCATACGTAAATCCTGTACTACAGTATAGGGCTGGCCGGCTCTTCACAGCAGGCCCCTTTGCCATTCGGTATGGATTTAGATTTACCTAGGAGCAAAGGAAAGGGACACCAGAGGGCAGAGTGAGGTGGGAAAGGACCACAGTTACCCAGCAAAGACAGGCTGAATGAAGACAACAGTTACTTGCAAAGGACAAATTCTCTGGGGATTGTGAGTCTGTGGAAGCTGCCCTAGAATAGTGCCAAGAAGTTCATTCATTTGAGTAGTTCCACTCAGAGCAACTCAAAAATGGCCAGTCGATGCCTGAGGAGTAGCCTGGGATACTGTCATCAGAGCTCCAGCAGGATCCTTCTGTGAGCACTCGCTCCTGGAGAGAGGGTGGAATCATAACAACAACCTCGCCAGGAGTGAGTGCTCACAAAGCGAAGCGCCTCTCCCTTTCTGCTCCCTGCCCGACAACAGGTGAGTATCTGCAAAGCCGTGGGAGGGAAAGAAGGAGGGAGGTGAGAATGCAGATCCTAACCCATCTATGCCCATGGTGCCAGACTGTAGGAGCTTCAACTCCAGTGACCTCTGACTGGCCAAGAGGAGAAAAACTTTGAAGGGTATAAGAGCTCGCACCTTTGAAACACATGGCACTGAGTCCTAAATAATCTAGTGACTGAAAGTTGCAGGGTGCAGTTGCAGTTACTGAAAAACCTAAATTGTCTTATGTCTGTGCCTAGTGAATTGAGATGCTTCAATAATCCTGTGATGAGGAGACACACATAAAAAGCTGGTAGGTAGCTATCCCATTCAGTTTGAGGAAAAATAAATTGTTCCCAGTTCTTAGCATTTTAGTAAGTGCTTGGGAGATCTAAGCAGTTAATACTGCTTACAGAGAGACAAATGTGTACAAAAACACCGGTGTGGGACAGCAGACACTCTCCTCCTGGGGAGCATTGCATCATTCTGGCAGCTGTCATTATGTATTGCAATGACTGCTTTGCACATCTGCTTGCCTGCTTGACCCTGCGAGCAGTGCCAGGCACAGAAAGGAGTGATAAATGAATAAGTGAAAGAATTACAAAAGAATGGAGTTAATAAGTTGAACGATTTTTCTTTTTCAAGGAAAAGGATAGGGAGGAGGCTGGGTGGGTGGTGTTAGCTGTGATTTGGAGGATGCTAAATAAAGATGATAAACTGGGAATTTGGAATGCCTGCCTTGACATGCAGGTTATAGTAAACCTGGGTTGGTGAGAAGATGGGTGAAAGTGGCCTGGTACCTTTAACTCAAGTGTGAGCGGTGACCCGGAGTGTGCCTGGGGGTGCAGTGGAGTAATCTCTGGATGCCAGCGAAACTTAGGCAGCCTGGAGTAGATACAGACCAGTGACAATGAGAAAGTAAAGCCCCCCATTTGCTTTCTATGCTTCTATGTATATTTGATGTTAAATAGCTGTGCATTAGATTCGGCCTTTAAGAGATTAATGACACATGGAAGGAAGCATTCTGCGTGTCTCAATTCTAGTAGGAACCTAGCTTAGTAAGGAAAAATTCTGACTAAAAAACAAGCTCCATTTTGCTGAAGTTCAGTAAAGCATGGAGCTTACTTAGAGTTTTAGAGAAACACTATGCCAATCCCTAAAAAGCTGATTCCACAAAAATTGTTCTTCAAAGCAAAACATGATCCTGACCTCTGAAACTCAAGTTTCCCAGGCTTCACAGGCATGAAGGGGAAGCGCATGGGCAGCTGTTTTAGACCCAGTTCCATTTGGAAGCAGCGCTTTCAACTCTGGCACATGGTAGCTGCACAATAAACTTGTGGGGATTGAAATGGGATGGGATCTGTATTGGTGAAGGAGAAAGTAGTTGACTTCTGTAGGACAGAGATCATGTTGTGGTCTTAGATGGCCAAGTGCTGGATTTAGATAAGCATGCAAAGAGATGAGGTATCTTACAAGAGCTGAAGTCCACGAGCCCCAAGGTCAGCTTGATTTTAAAAGATCTGAACACTCAATTATTTCTTAAGATGGAGGTTGTATGTCCATTGTTCTCCTCTCTAGTCCTTTAGCTGTTGCAATTTTTATTTTGATTTGAAAGAGAGCTGAATATGTTTATATAGTGCCTCCAATGTACCAGGCTCTGTAGTAAGTGCTGGACAGCATTTCACTCCTGTGATCACTGGGTTTGCTTTCTAGCCTGAGAGATGATATGTACACAGACATAAGGTGACACAGGACATGCAAAGAACAGTGGCTGTTTTTTTTTTAAACTTCATCATCCTCAGAAAAGATCCTTGGCCACTCAGATCATTGACAGCCTTGCTGAGGAAGATGCCTTACTCTTTCCACCTGTTTTCTAGAGGAGCAGAGTCAATAAAAAAAAATACATATATAGTTACACATGGGGGTTGTTGGGTAGGCTTATTGGATTAGAGGCAGGAGACTTTACAATGACTGTCTGTGAGCTGGGGCACCAGATGACCCAGTAACTATAGCTGGTTAGCTCAAGAAGATAGAAACCACAGAACAAAGGGGATCAAAGGTGCAGCACAAGCCTAAGATTACTGGCTGGATGCTAACTGGAGAGTCACATGCAAATATGCATAGGAAGGCTGAAGAAACTGGAAACCTGGAGACCAAAGTTCGAAGGTGAAGATAGCAAAGGACACGCCTGCTCTAGAAGATTGGAGCTCTTCAAAATAAGCACACTTCCTCCGTCTTTCCCTTTTTGTTCTATCCAGGCTATAACCCTATTACTGGGTGGCATCCACAAGGGGGATGTTTCTTCTCCCACTCAGTTTGCTGGCCTACATGTCAGTCATGCACAGACACACCCAGAACTGTGCCCCACTGATCTACTAGGTATTTCTTACTCTCCAGTCAAGTTGCTATATCACAGGTAATGGTCACAATCAAATTTTTGTCAACTGGACAGCCAGACTCAACTCTTTAAACCACTTTTGATCTCCAAATACAGTAGCAAGTTCATAATTATACTCAATATAATACTACTATCTCAAAATAGAAGACAAAGAGTTTTATTGGATGATGTTTACTCTTCTGATATTCCATATCTTAAAAGTATATAACAATACTGAAGTACATACTAATGTCAACATTGATGGATTTTCTGCCTAAATAAAAATTCTGCTAAGTCATCATGGCAGTGAGCCAATATAGCACAGGCCATAGGAGGCCATGTGCCAAGCCTTGCCTCCCCCAACCCCCATCTAGTTACAACTTCCTACTTCCGTTTTACAACATCCTGTTTCCTTTCTGCCAACCCCTGCCTAATCACTGTCTGCTGCATCATGCAGACCATCTCCCAAACCCCACCTCCAGCCTGACCCTATATAGCCATTGTTCTTCTGGCCAAGCACTCAGAAAGTCCACGTTTCTCTTCCTTTCTGTGGTCTTCTCTGTGCCTACAATAAAGGCATTTTTTACTTTGTTTTGTTTTTTACTTGTGCGGAAAGAACCTAACATACATTATGTTACAAAGAAAGAAAACAAAGATATCTGCTTAATTTATGTGTATATGCACAAGCATATTAACAAAATAGGAAAGAAATACTCATAACAATCATAATCCTCATTTATGTAACAGGTAACACAGTATAGGTAGTATTTATTTATATCTTCTTTTATTATTCATTCTGTATTTCCTTGGCTTTCAGCAAACACCTCAGCAGGTCTTGGATCTTTACCTGGTGGATTGATCCATACCTTCATCCCTGAAGGTTCTGAGCCATTTGTCATGCTGTCTGGATTGGGTTGTTGTAGTCTTCTTTTGACTTAATAATAGAGTATGACCATACTAGAAGACATCCTATGCAGTGATGGCAAACCTTTTAAAGCATTCAGCGATAACACACAGTCGTCTATGGTACATGTCCCATAGGTTCACCACCACTGCTCTAAGGTACCTCCTGCAGTCCAACTTCTTCCTTACTTCCATTGTGGAGTAACAGTCCAATGTCCTCTTGGGAGTCTGGATCAATCACTCCTACTAACATGAACTCTCTTTTTTGCTTGTTGATTCAGAAGCATGAAGAGCCCAAAGTGGCCAGTGGGAAGTCTAGTTTCCAGTTCAGTGGACAGAATTATTGTTGTGCACCCTGGTATAAGCCTTCCCCCGCATCTGGATTTAAGACTTCTAGATCAGCAGAGCATAATGAGAGCAGGAAACAAAAATATTGCTAGTGGGTCACTGAGGATGAGTAGTATTATTCTAGTATTATTCTGGCTATATTATCATGTAAGAGCACAAGATGAACAGGATATACTAGTAAAAGAGTTGGGAAACAGTTTTTAATTTGGATTAACAATAAAGAAAGCATACCGTGTAAACTCTTTAAGAAATTTAAAGATAAAATGATAGCTTTCAGAAATTAAAAAATTGTGTTTTCAGTGCCCTTACTGACTTCTAAACCTGACTCCCTGGCTCCAAGTTACCTTCCCCTGGTATGTGGGGTTGGAGGGCTTTAAATCTGTACACCAGCACCCAATGCATGGAGCTTTAACACATGCAGATCCCTATGCAGAGGTGGAGAGCCCAGAGGAAGGCAGACTCTCGGAGGGCTGTCCCCAGGGAAGGCTGGCCCCCAAGGGCGTAAGGAATGGCAGAGGGTAGGGGCTTGCCCTCTGTGCTCAGAACTTCTATTGCTTTAGACCAAACCAGAGTTGATCCACAAGAAAGGGTGTGGGCAGTGATATCAGTTTCTCACTCTGCTGTCTGTCAGTCCTGCCAGATATTTGTCTCCCAGAATCCACGCACGTACATGTTCTTCATGTTTGAACTCACTTCAACCTCTGGATATCTGGAAAGGAGAACAGAATTGCTGAAAATAGACAAGGGCCTCAACTGCCCCAGGGGTTTTCTTGTTTTTGCACCAGGACCTATCTGTATGGTTTTGGTTGTTTTTTCAGGGTAATTAGACACTAAAAGACGCCATCGTATGACTCTGCAAGTGCCTCCTCGGCAGCTCAGTGTAATATTTGGAGCATGTGATGATTTTCAGTTTCAAGTCACCTGGGCCATCATAGGTCTCTTGAAGGCTAATTATGACAAGTTCTGGACAAAAGATTAATATAAATCTGAAGAATCAGGTTGAAAAGTACTTATTTTGTCATCTTTCTTGAGTAGTAGTCTTTCTGGGGCATAGGCTGAATGATGGTATTCAAAGTGCGTGCTTACTCATTTTGACAGCTAACAAGATAAACATATTAGCATGTGATTTGCCAGATACTTTCCCATGAATTTCAGTTAAAAGATGCCAATGGTGCACCCTTTGGAAAAAGGATGAGTGCTGCATTCAGGATAGTGAATGCAAAACCGTTTAGTTCTGGCTGCTGTGATCAGATCTTTGCCTCTAAGGCCCAGGTCACTGCAATCTCAGGAGAAAGCATCACAGTGCTGGATGACCCCTAGCAGAGACCAGAGAATGGTTAGATACTCTGCTCTGCATGTGGCAATTACTTTGTGGCAATTACAGGTGTGTCAAGAGCTATGGCACAGGTAGGGGTCTGGTCAGACTGTGTGGAGAATGCCAGAATTTGCCCTGGACCCCATGCATTTCATAAGGAGCCTGCCTAATGCTGGGGTAGTCAGTATAGCAAATGCTGTCCTAGTGGGTGTGGCCCCCTGTGATCCCTTGGAGAGTTCAGGAGACACTGGCTTGCATGAGCTGCTCCATTTTCGAAGGGGGTTACACTAACAAAGGAGGGTATCTGTGATTAATTTGTTGCTTTTGCCTGCCCTGCAGTCCTTGTTGTTGAGTATCTAGGCAGATGAAGGGCTCCAAGTTCAGGGTTGCTGGACCTGTTTGGAGAACATGACTTCACAGAAACGTCATGCCATTGCTGAGGAAGGGTCCCCCTCCCTACATCTGTCCACAATCGTCCATGCATATTTTCTCCCCAGGTAGTGAGCAAACTGTCCCGGAGGGGCTCTGCTTTCCCCTTGGAAATTGCCACAGTACCCAGGTGGGTATTCAGTACACTCTTCTTGGTTAGACAAACGGCTGACAAAATTTCTTATTTTGCTCAAAGAGAAGGAAAACTAGGAAATTAAGCAGTTTTCCATTTCCTTAATGAGATTTCCTTGAAAGTTTTTTCCCCAATCTGATTATACAGATTAAAATATAGGTTGACTAGTTCAATGTTAAGTGCTTCATCTATTAATTTAGGACTACACATATGCTTGAAATCATATAATGCATAAAGTATTTTATTTTGGAGTATATTCAACTACTACATGCTAAGCACCATGTTAATTTTGAGATTTAACAATGACTAATTAATAGAAGTCCCTCTCTGACAGGTTGAGGATTTTTATTTGGAGGAGGTAGAGACAAGCATAGCGTTAAAACAAATGACTAAGAAACTAAAGTAAGTCAAAGCTGCTTTTTCACAATTTATGTAAAATAGGAACATAGTCACTGTGCAGGTAAATGAATGCTGTGCTAGAGGCCTTTCGAACCATGCTTTGGTGCTGTCACTGTTCTCCTTCCTAATGGGGAAGAAAACCCAAGGCAGCTGTGTACACAACCATTCAGGGCTGGGAGATTTTGAGAGCAGGGAGTTGGTGCTAAGGGTCTGGAGGCCTCCATGTGTCGATGGGTCATTGCTTCCTACTTCAGGCCTTTGGCAGAGGATGCCCATGTTTGGAAGTGGTCTGGAAAAGACAAAGCCAGGTTCATTCACATGGTGGAGAAGGCACAGAGCTGCCTCGGAGGACACAGTCCCTGTATTACTTTCTCTCCTCGGGACACTTTTCTGGGAGGTAAATACTTGTACACTAGGAATTTCTAGTTCTTTAGGCATTAATCCTTGCACCATAGGAGGTATATCCATTAGGCAACTAACTGGAAGAGGGTTAGGGATACGTGTGGGCAAAGGGCACTATGTAGACATAGTGAACAGATCACTGAGCAAACTAACCCCCAGTCTTAAAGCCAGCCCTTCTTGTGCACATTTCTACCTTTCATATGGATACCTTTGTTGGTTTGTTTGCTCATTGCAAATATATAGCAAGTTCACTGCAAAGAGGTCTTGCAAAGGGTACATTGTTTTGTGAGTCTGATTAAAGCAATGTTGGAAAATTGTCGGAATCATATACTAGGCCATCTGCTAATGTCGGCATACTCAATGATTAATGAAGAGGTCAAGGAAGGTAGTTTGAGAGTTAAATATTAAAAGGTAAGAAAAGCTTTTGGAAAAGCGGTGAAGACCACGCAAATATCTATGCAATTTTTTTTTTTTTTTTGCAGAGGTCCTCATTGTGATTGTGCTGCCATTCAAATGAGAATGTGATGATGTCATGTTATTGTATTTCTCACCTACCTCTGATGGCCCAACCCATGTGCTCTTGGTCTTAGCTCTGCTCACAGCCAGGCGGTGGTTCCCTGTGGGTTTCCACACCGAGGGTTGCAAACCTTCACTTCTGTTCTGGGATTCTCAGATGCTGTAGACACCAACTGTGTTCCTCAAACAGACAGAGGAGCTGGGGGTATTAATGACCCCACCAGCAACCCATAAGCAATGTTGGGTAGCAAGCTGATGGAGAGAGAGCCCCTCTGGTTAGTCCCCTGGGTGAATGATTCTGAGTGGCAGTCCATGACTTTCTCAGAAGGTCTTTTTCAGGTAAGGCTACATCCCAAGGTCACCAGAAGTGACCTTGATAATGCACCCTACATCATGCCCCTTCTTCCTCTCTTCAGCTCGCTAAGCTCTGCTTTTTGCCTGTTCCATTGAGTCAACCAGCAGCATGCCTGTCCTTGATCCAGTCTTTGCTTTGGAGGGAACTCAAGTCATTGTCATACAGTTCCTCAGAAAGATCATATCCAACTCTCCTTTCAGTCTGTGTTGCAAGGAATAGCTCAAAATTTGATAACTGATATTTTCATGTCTTTTACCATAATCTTTCAAGGTAAAACCCTGGATTAGTCAGTTTTCCCATCCCTGGGCTTTATAATCAACAACCACAACTTAAAGGAGAGGTTTAATGGGACTCACGGCTTCAGGGGGTTCAGTTCATGGTTGGCAACTTCAAGGTGGAAACATCATGATGGAAGGGCAGGGAACAGAAAAGGTGCTTAGATTATAGTGGCCAGGAAGGAAGTATATCAGGAAAGCAGCATCAGATAGGAAGGGGGAGGGACCAGATACAGTACTGAAAGTCATGTCATGGTGTTTTTAATCCAATCAAGTTGGCACATTAGGGTTAATAGTCATATACCCCTAAAAAATCTCTTCTTAATTATAATACTTATTTATGTTAAGTGGATTTAGGTGACATTTCCTCACAAATTTTCCCAAATATGTATATATATATATATTTTTTCAGTTATTGTCTTTTTCTGCTCACTCATTAAATATTCTTCAAAAATATACATTCCATCACATGGCTGTGCTACACTTATATAAGCAATCCATCATAATGGTATTATGAAATCATTTCCTTTTAAAATATCATAAATAGAAGTGAATCATGTCAATATGTAAACCTTGGGCAAGCTTCTCAAGTTATGCTTCAAGTTCTTTAGCTGTCATGTGAGGATAAGAATATACCAATCCTATAGGGCTATTGTGAAGATTAAACACATTTGTAAAGTGTGTGAAACAGTGCCTCATCCTTATCAGTGGCTTATGAAGGTTTGCACTGATGGTAATGTTGGGGGTGATAACCCCTACTTCTGTGAATGACCACAGTCTACCAATTGGCTTCACCACAACCAATCAAATTAGTTCCTAAGTCTTGTGAGTTCTACCTCTTAATTTTACTCATTTTCTCCACTCCTCTATCAGGCCATCCTTCCTTTCTTCCTATACTCCTGCCACAAATGATCTCTTTTCCCCTTTTCAAGCCTACTCCCACATTTTAGTCTAAGTGCTTTTTCCGGCAAAACTCTGAATAGATTAAAACAACTTAATTTCTTCTAGTGTTGTATGAGAGTACCTATGTCTCAAATCTTCATTAACATTGTCGTGATTATTATAAGAACATTTTTGAAAAATGGTACTGTTTTCTATTTCATTTCTTTGCAAAGGTTGAACTTTCAAAAAGCATGCATTCACCATTTTCTCACTTGCTCTGTATGATGCTTATTCATGTCCTTTTAATATGAGGATGCAGGAATTGCTATTCATGTTGTGAGTTCAGTTTTGGAACTGGGCAACATTTGCCCTGGCCAGTCTTGGCTCTGTGCCTGGGGCCATACAGAAATCCCCTTTTCTGGTTGCTTCTGATTGTACACTGCCATGTGCCCATCTGTTTTAATTTGCCCCAGTTCATGAGGACTGAACAGAACCCCTTGAAGCACATAATAGTCATTTCTCTAGAGTGTCCTGTTCCAAGGAGTTTTCCACATCCAGCTTCTTCCGGATGGCCCTTTTTTAGCAGAGATGACCATGCCATTTTGAAGCCTGCTGCTTTTGGAGGCTAAATATAATTTCCCTGGGAAAGGGGCCAACTCCATCGGTTTATTTCCGTTGAGCCTCTGACTTGAGGCAAGACTGATTGTGAGAGAAAATGTGGAGCCAGCATGAAGAAGCAGCATGGCATTGCTGAGTGCCAACTGCCAGTGGTCACCACACAGACCTACTGGTGGAGAAAGGAGTCGGAGTGAAGGTCCCCACACTTTGCAGCCCAGAGGATATGAGCTACTCAGTCACAAGGTGAAACCAGACAAGCCCTTTTGGTCTGAAATTGCAGGGGTAGTTGGGCAGGTGCCTCCCTGAGCCTTATTGGCCATGATAATTGAGTTTCTCACTCTAGCAGCTTCCACTTCTCAGGAAAATAGTCTTCCATGAACCATTGGAATCCTCTCATACTAATCCTGTTTTGATACTCCTGCCATTCTGATGACAAAACTTCCTTCTCCAGCCATATTGAACCACTCCAGGTTCCCAAGTGCATTGTATACTGTGTTATACCTCTGCACCTTGGTTTCTGCTCTGGGTTACAGCTGGAAAACTACTCTTCTTTCAAAGTCCAAAATCAATATTTCTTGACCTACTTAATTAGAACTCATTAGTTACTTCTTTGCTTGCATGTGATTCCCAGTTCTTGCATTTGTTGTTTAGCACTGACTGTTCCATGCTTGTATCTCCTCTATAGAAGTGGGAAACTTCAGGGCAAAGAGCATACTCATTCATTCATTCATTCATTCAAAAAATTGGTGCTGTGCCCTCCCATGTGCTGCTTGGGACTTTGGCTTATCTTCACATTCTCTGGTGAGCACAGCACTGAGCAGGTGATCAGGAGTGGGTATAGTTTAGGATAAGGTTATTGAGAATTGCTACATAGCCAGCCCGTTGCTGGCATTAGTGACTCACCCTGTGGTACGGCATATGGGAACATCATAGGTTTTCACTCACACTCACACGTGGGGTTTCTATCTGTGGCCTCACCGTGCGGGAGAGCTGTGCTACCTTTTTTCTCTACCCCAGCGGGAAACTCCTTATCATGTCCTGGATACTCAGCCTCACTTTGTATCCAGATCTGTCACATGCAATCGAGAGAACCATCTGAATTCTTAACTTCTTTTCCCATAGCTGACCTGCTTCCCCAACACAACACATGTGTCATGTTGTATCAATAAAGGCCACTACCTGGCACCGCTAGGGCCAGAATCTTGTGAGCTGTACAAGGATATTAGGAAGCAACAAGTACCAGATCGTAGGAAATGCGCACTGGCAATTACCCCCAGGAGCAGGGTGAAGGAAATGTGAGGGTGGAACAGAGCAGTCAGCAACCACTCGGCCCACACACTGAACAGGAGAACGAGTCATCTTCAATGTCTATTGTTGGCGCTGTCGTTCTTGGTTGTCCAGACTCCAGACTACTGGTTCTTCCTTCTATCAAGTCTCTCTGCTTTCTGTTAGCTTGGTAGGTTTCCTGACAGTCCCAAAACAGACAAAGAAACACACAAGCAAACAAATAAACACCTCATTAAAGTAAACGTGGTCTGTGATTGCATCTCACATTGACCATTAAGCATAGACTAGAATTCCAAAGTGATTCATTTCAGTTAGTGTTCTACAGGGCTTTTATTGTATTTGTGATTGATATATATTTTATGCTAATTCTTTAAAAATAGATTGTCCACCCTAATATATGAATATATGCTTCACTCTTAAATGTTTGATGAATTTTGTTAACATTAAAATATGCTACTTGTTTTTTACACTTCATTTTTAAAAATTAAAATATGTGAAGAAATGGCTGTTACAGAATCTTTTCTGGAATCTTTGAAAGACACAGCATCAAGCTTTAAGTTACTATCCAAAACAAACATTTTCTTTATAAAACTTGGCGCTTCATTCTGGATCCTCTGAGGGATGCTGGAAAGATCTCCTGTGCTCTTCTCTGGACCACAGCTTCTAGTGCTGTAGGTTAAGTTCTCAAGTTTTCAGGCGGATAGTGCAGGGATCTGCTCAAAAGGGATGTTCATCCACCACTGCTTTCTGGACCACAAATTTTCTCATCCAACTTGCAAGGACTGTGATTGGTTCTTTAACGAGTACTGTAATCCAGTCAGAAAGTCCTAGTTGGAGATTGTGTCTCAGTGGTGCTTCCACGGCTGAGGTGGCTTCTCTAAGGAATCAGTGAGTCCCTGAGACATTCACTTTCAACTTCCAAATCCCAAGTTCCAATTTCCAAATCCCAAGTGTGTGACAAGGACACTGGATATGGCGGAAGTATAGTGCTGACTTGTAGTCATGAAATCAAACTGCATTCAACAAGTTTCCCTTTTAGGTGGGATGGCTCAAATGCAGCGAGGTCCCATACTGACAGCACTGCATTCTGGTCCACACCCTTAATAAGTGAAAGCCGAGTCCAGAGCATAGACTTTATTTTACTATAAACACACACACACACACACACACACACACACACACACACATACACACGCATACACACACACGCATACACACACATGAACACACACACATGTGCTTTTGCTTTTCATTTCTTAGAATGAAACCATATGTAAAGCGGTAGAATGTAACAGGTAGGGCCAAAGGCTCCTGAAGTCAGAAAAACCCAGTTTAAAATCTTAGCTCCACACGGTTTAGCTGAGTGACCTTGGACATATTGCTTAACCTCTCCTAGACTCAGATTATTCACCCATAAAAAAGAGATAATGATACTAACCTCAAAGAGCTGCTGAGAAGGCTCCAATAGGCAATATACTGAAAGTATTTATCATGGTGTCTGGAAGACAGAACTAGATAAACAGTTGAGAGATTGAAATAAAAACAACAATAAGAAATAAAAAGAAAAAGAAGGAAAACTGACCAGAATTTTGAAAGCTTTGCAATTTTAAAGAGGTTTTATAGTTGAAATTTAGGGTCAAGATTTCTTCTCTTGCTTCATGCCACTTCACACTGCTGTCTGAAGTCAGTTGCTGGGGCAACCCCAGCACGGCTGGAACCAGGTCCACATGAAGTTGAAGGGTAACGTACTGCTCTTTGCAAGTATTGTGCTTTACTATTATCCAGTTCTTTCTGGGGAGCCCTCTTATTTTACAGTTGAGTAAACTGAGGCTCACAGGGGTTACTTAACTTGTACTCATGCTAAACAAGTGGTCAGACTCCAGAACTTCAACACCCACCCACTTTGCTTTGGTCTTCATGACCTCTCTTCACCCACCACTTTTATCATTTAGAAATTTCTTGGGGAAACAGAAAAGCAGACCTGGAAAGGCAGGGGTAGAGTTGAGCGTGGACCACACTCAATTCTAAGCCTACCTCAAAGGTCTTTCCAGGGCTTTGGTTTCTGTTGGGGTAACATTGAGGAAATTTGATCAAATTACCAGCAACTGAAATATCTATTTATATTTAGTTTTGTTTTCTTAGTCGCATGGGAAATCATCACTCTCAGACAGAAGCTGATGGCCACACACAGTGAGAGACACCCAGTAATGGAGCACTAATTACTGAGGTCATAGAGCCCACTTTGGGCTAGATCTGATTTGGGGGGTCTTGTCACTGCTAGGAGCATCAACATTTAAACTCCATTTGGGCAGAGCTACCCTGGATAAAGTTCAAGTATATCTGCATTAAAATGATGTCAGCTATGTGGGGAAACTTGGAGACCAGAAATATAAATAGGCACTGCTTTGGAAAGGCAGATTCAGGAAACCCGGTTTCTGATTCAACCAAGTTGCAATGGGGGCATGTGACACAAAGTTTTCTAGGAGAACCATTGGTCTGGATGTGGCTTGGGAACACAGGAAGGAAGTTGAGGGATAGGTTTGAATTACTCCAGAGAACACAGACCAGTGTTTTCTAAACGGAAGGGAGGGTAAAAAAATTAAAACAAACAAAATGGCAAGAAAAACTTGAAGTTTACCATAAGTCGGCTTTGGAATACATCTGAAAGGAACTTTGTGTTTGTGGTGGGAGAAGCTAAAGGAGTGTGAAGATAATCAACAAAATTGGAGAGAACAATCTTGTCTGACAAAGGCCAGCAAGGACATTCTGGGCCACATCTGTTTTTTCACACATTGACCAAAGTGACTAGATTTTAGGGTGTGAACTTGCAAGAGTGAATAAAAAAGTTTATTTGTCTAGGGCACCATGTCCAGTGGAGTAGGGCACACGGGTGGTGCCAGTGAGATGACAGAAGCTTGAATTTCTCCCAGAAGCAGATCCTAAGATAAAAATTCTAGTGTAAATAGTTTTGTTTTCTTTGCAGGGGGGCGGGGGTTGCAACAAACATAGGTGGGGTAGAGTGGGAAGGGAAGCTGATGTGGAGACAGTCAGTTAAAGTTATCCCACGAAGTAAGTTATCACTGTGACCAAGAGAATTTAATCCCGCTCTGGGCACTGGGAGCCAGCGGAGATGCTGGGCCTGGGAGTCATCCTGCCCTCAGGAAGTCCATTCCTCAGCCTCCTTCCGGTGTTCCCGTGCCACACCCAGGCCAATAAGAGGTTGTGAAGCTACAGGAGGTGGGGTCCACTGGCTCTTTGTGGGCCTGCGGGGTACAGAGGCCAAAGGGGTTCTATAGCAAGAGAGACCTTCAGGCAAAACATCACAGGTTTGGGGTGGCACTGGGGTGGCATGTACGGCAATGGCAGCTCCTGAAAGAATGCAGTCAGGGCACAGACAGCATCTGCTGCAGGCAGCTTTTGAGAGAATCCTTGAAAGTGCAGATTTAAGTGTTGTGGTGTTTCATAAATGCACACCCCCAGCTGCATGAAAAGGGGCTTGGGGAGAACAAGAACCACTTTAGGAAAGGAAACCTGCTCAGTGAGGAGCTGGTGGTGTCAGAAGCCAGAAGAAGCAAGCAGAAGCTATCACTGTCTGGCTATTAGTTATGAAAAAAGGAAAATTGTGTGTCCTCTGCTGGGTTTAATCCTTCGAGGACCCTATGTTCTCATGCTGAGGGTCATGTGGGCAGCCATGAACACAGCCACTTCTTGAAAGCAGAGCTGATCATGGGAGAAAAATTTTGCTATGTCAAAAAAAAAATGCAGCTGCTTTTGTTGGCACAGGAAGTGTCACAGATTAGGGAAAAGGGAGTCTCTGAGCCCTCCTTTAAAGCGGTCTAGGAGTTAGGCTGTTTTTCAGATGAATTTTGGGGCCAGAAGAACCTTCTGGTCAGACAACCCTGCCACTCCTTCCTCCACCCACTCCCCTCCAGCACTAAGCCTGGCCAAGGCCCGCTCTGATACCAGCAACCTTCTGGAGCCATCCAGAGCATTGTTCTGAAGCAGCTTAGGGCGTCTCCCTTCAACAGATTGCTTCATTCATCCACCAGGTTTGGAAGTGGCTCTCCAGGGTGCTTATGGTCCAACCGCTGCCTGCCTGCGGGGTGTTGGATTTTGTTGTTACCCAGGGGGTAATGTAAACCCCTCTGAACTCAAAGTACCAGTCAGCCCAGGGAACAGAGTTGTAGGAAGCTAAATAATGGCTTCTTCCCAAATCAGCCTGATTTATGGGACATGCAAATGTTACCTTATTTGGAAGAAGACTTGATGCATGTGATTAGGTTAGGGATCTTGAGATTATCCTGGTTTGTCCCAGGTTGGTTCTAAGTACCATCACGCGGGCAGTGAGCAATGAGACAAACACAGGGAAGAAGGTGATGTGATGCTAATGTGGGGACAGAGACCGGGGAGAACATTTACAAGCCAAGGAGGGCAGACAGCACCAGCTGAGGAAGAGGCAGGGGCCGGACTCCTTGCTATGAATAGAGGGCAGCCCTCTTGACTCCTTGATTCTGGACTACAGGCTCCAGATTGTGAGAAAAAATTTGCCATTTTAAGTCATAAAGTTGAAAGTAATTCTACCATCTTCTAGATGCACTGTAGATATAATTCCAACCATGGACTCAAATTGCACAGAAATATCCCAATTCTGTGAGCAGGTCTGTAGGGTACTCTTCCTTTATCACATTAATTCTGGACAATAAGTCAAGGTGACCTTAACTGGCCGAAATTCCTTCCCCCTATGTTTACCCTTTATCCTTTTCAATTTGAGTTCTTTCTTTCCAATGACTCCTGTCATTTGTTCTTCTCTGCCCCCGACCTCTGTTCCCTTCGGCAGTGCTTCCCACTGGTGTTTCATTTTTCTTTTATGTTGCCTCTACCCTTGTCAAGGCTTTTAGTTCCTCTGCTCTCAGGGAGGGAAAGCCCTCACCTCAGAAGCAGCAATGAGTCAAGCTAGCGCTCAGTTGGGTGGGGATTGTGAGGGGGCCTCTTCCCTTCCCCTAATGCTCACAGAGACATGAGGAAAGAGTCAAGTGTGCCCCTTAGTCTTCATTTCTTTCTCGACACTGAGACACAGTACCTGACACCCACAAATTTAAAGGAGGAGAGGTTTATTTTGGCTCAGTTTTAGTCCAAGGCAGAAGTGACATTGTGGAAGTCTGGCAGGACAAAGCTACTCACATCATGGTGGTCAGAAAGCAGAGAGGGAAGGGAGGCACCAGGGAAGGGGATGAGCCCTTCCAGGTCATGTCCGCAGTGACCACCTCCTTCCACCTGGCTTTGGCAACGGATCAATACGGCACCCCATGGTCTAACCACTGTCCAAAAGCCCCGCCTCCCAACATACAAGACCTTTGGGGGCATCTAGATCTAAACCATCACAGCTGCCCTGACCAGGGCTAGCAGACCTGGAAAGCAGGGCCATTGCTTAGATGTTTTTGTAGCTAGTCAGTGTCACTGTCCAATCAGGAAAACAAAAACATGCCAGAGTTTGAAAACAAAGAATTCAGTTTGGGGGAATTGGTTTTAAAATTTGAAAAGGGAAAAATGGAAAGGTAAAGGAAGCCAGAGATTAGTGACTGGAGATAGCAGCTCCCACCCACTGCCCAGGCGAGGGAGCAAAGGGACAGTGGTGTGCTCAGATGATTCACTGGGGGGACCACAGAGGTGGCCACAGCAGGAACCACACTGCCTTTGCTGCTGTCACACCATCATTATGCTCCTGCAGGCTCTGCCTTGACTGACACAGAGGCTACAACCACTGCTGCTGCTGCTGCTGCTTCTAGAGGTTAGAAAACACGGCTGACCCCTGGCTTTAGGGGTGCTTTTGAAGGGAAATATGTGGAACCAATGCAGAGAGGGAGTGATGCTAGGGTGTAACTATGGATACAAAGCTCCATGGATACAGGTACATTGATGAGTGCAGGAGAGCTTTCGCTACCCACTGCCCTGAAGCGTTCACATCTGGCGTCCTTATCGCCCGCTGTCCTCCCTCACAGTACTTGGTACCTCACAACATTCTACGTTTTATTTGTAACTGTTCATTAGAGCCGTCTTCCCATCTAGCCTGCTAGTTCTGTGACTGGGTCCCCTTATTTTCTCTTATATCCCCTGTACCAGACACTCAGTGGTTACTGGAAACTGAACACCCAGCTGAGACCTCAGGAAATACTTTTTTCCCTTCTCATAGAGAATGTATATAGAGAATCAAAAGACGGTATGGGCTCAGGCAGGGTGGCAGATGCCTGCAATCTCAGCTACTTGGGAGGCTGAAGCAGGAGGATTGCAAGTCTGGTTTTAGCCTGGGAAATTTAGCACGAGCTTGTCTCAAATAAATAAATAAGGCTGGAGATGCATTTCAGCGGTATAGCATCCCTGGGTTCAAGTCTCAGGAGCATAGAAAAAGGGAGAAGGGGGGTAGAGCAGGAGAGAGGGAAAGAGAAAGAGAGAGAGAGAGAGAGAAAGGAAGAAAGGGGGAGGAGGAGCAAGAGGAGAACAGGAGGGAGGGATGGAAGACAGGAAGGAGAAAGGAAGGAGGGAAAAAATGAAGGAAGGAAAGGGAAGGAGAAAGGGAGAGAGAGAATTGTCGCTCAACTACGGTTTTCTCTTTCAACTTTTCACAGACAAAAGGCGATGAGAATAGGAAGGCAAAGCGCAGCAGACACGAAGTCCTGGAGGAGGGGGAGGACGCAGTCCCTCTCAGGGATCTATGGGCCCTGAAGCAGGCAAGCCTGGGAAGCAGCCTCAGCCAGGTGTTACCCCCACATTGTCTCTCTATCCATTTCTCCTTCCCACCGTTATTTACAGCTTGCTGCCTGGATCCCATAAGCTCATCTCCTCTCCCCAAGGCAGTGGAAGAGAAGCAGATTGGCAGGGCACTTTCATCTGCATTGGATGGGTCTGTTTGTCCTAGAGCCTGTGGGGGTGGGCATTCAAAGGGAGCTGCCTCCTGGCAGAGAGGAATCCCCATGGTCTGGAGTGTCAGTGCGCCTTGTGAAGTTGCTCTTTCTCTCTTGGCTGGAAGAGGATTGATCGATTCCTACCCCAGAGGTGTTAAACTGTAACACTGAGAGTTAGTGAATGTGGCTGTCAGACCTCATTGATGACCAAGCTTGAACCACTTCATTTTTGTATCCATTTACCCATGTTCCTGGCACGTGAATGTAGCAGGCTTTGTGCTTGTTTAGAAGGCTACCACTGCTGCCATTTATCTGACCACCACTGTATAACCTTGGGGTGTCTGAAAGGAATGCACTTTGCTTTTTAACTCTGATAAGTTCCATGAGATGGCATGAAACTCAGAAGTTCTGTAAATTCTATGAGAAGGAAGGTAAGTTCATTTTCTTTTGCCCACCTATGTTCACCATTTGTTGGCGACTGTTTGAGGCCACCTTGTGTTGAGAAGGATTCTGAAGGTGCTGGAATCACTTAGGTATGGGCACTGGAAAGCTTAGAAGATTCCTTTGTAAGAACTATGCTAACAATCCAAAGCCTAAAAATACGCATTTGAAGAGTCCCATAGGAGGAATTCTGCTCTAGAATGGAAAAATAGCTGTGCTTATTCCTATCTTTCTTTGTGTTAATAGCAAATTTCCACTTCCATCATGGTCGCCTATCACTAGACATGATAGATTTCACAATATCATCAAATGTTAGAGCTCGATGGTTCTTTAGAGAGCATTTAGTTTAAGCATCTTGTTTTACAGACAGTGAAAACGAGGCCTTCAGAGGCTGATTTTCCAAAGGTCAAACAGCTCATTAGTAAGGGCTTCTTTGCTGCCATTTGTCTTCTTTTGGACCCTTTGCTTCCAAGGCAGAAAATCTGTGCTTGTCTTGGCCTCTGCTAGTAGAAAGTATGGGTTCTTGCAGGGCTGCAGCAGCTGGGTATCTTTAGATATAAGACACCACCATCGAGTCATGGAGCCTCTCACTGGCTAGCTGAGTGACCCCGAGGAAGCAGCTTAGCCTTGCTGAGCTTTGGCTGCCTCTCCAATAAAAATGGGCATATGATTGTGAGGATGCAATGAGGTAATGAAGGTCAAGAGTGGACCATGGGACCTGCCTCCGCAGGTTGCTGTCCTTTGTACAATGATCTAGTTGGGCTCAATGGTTCATTCTTGTTCTGAGAGTCTAAGATTTGGGAGATCGGTTGGTAATATCTCTGAATTAGGATTATCTCTGAATTATCTGTGATGGGTTCGTGTTTCTATCAAGACTGTTCTAGCCAATGAGATGAACAGAAAGTGTATGCTTGGCTAATAACAAAACATTATTCATTGTTTATTTCAAACAACATATTCATCGTCTTTATTATGGCTTCTGCTACTAGGTATCAAGGTGTATTCAATGAATAGGGTTCTGATTCCAATGGTAAATTAAAAACCCGCAAAGACTCTCAGGAATTCTCAGTCCCCCTCAGTGTAATCTCAGCTGACCAAATTTTATATTTTGACATGACCCTTCAGACTGACTTTTTTCAACAAGATCTTATTTTCAGGTTGATCTTTATATATTGCTGTAGTTTTAATTAGTATTCCCTTTCATTTTCTTTTCACTGGCACCTTAGTTTTGGGCTTGCATGAGTAACACGCTCCAAAGGACCAGTGTTCAGCTGCAAGTCTGCTCTTTCTTTCATCAGGGAGCTTTGCAGAAGTGAACAGAAGGACCAGAGATGTGCTGGTGACAGCTTCAGGGTGGACATGAAGGCCGTTTCCTTGCTTGAAGGAAAGCAGTGGGAACTAATAGTTCAAGGCATCTGTTCTCACCCTGGAAGGCCTAGTCATCTCCTAAACCAAAGCTCAGATATTTCCTGCAGATGAGAATTTGTTTTCTTTCTCTCTTTCCAGTTTAAATATTTGTGAGGAGTCAGTCTGTGTGGGAACTAATCATTTTATATTCTAAATGTGATTCTACACATTTAAAGTTCAGGATTAATCTATGATGGTTGATTATTATTCTGCTAGCTGTCCCCTTCCTTCTTGCTGTCCTTCTGTTTGGAATAAACCTGTTATGTCTCATTTCTTTCCCATCCTCCAGAAGAGAAAGCTTTGTCAAAAATGCTTGTGTGTGTGGCTGCCTGGGGCCCTTTTCCTGGAGGCAGAGAGATGCCTTGAAATCTGGCTTTACGGCCCTCCCAGCTTTATCAGAGGGAAGAAACCAAAGCCCAGGCAGGACAATGCCAGGTAGCACTGCTTGCATCTTACATGCATAAGTGTCTTGAGGCTATTTCTGTGAGTTTCTCTTAACTCCTCTTGTTTGCTTCTCTGGGTGGGGAACATACTTATGCTATGCGACTTCCTTTTCCTCTGAATCTTCTATGTGGCTTTCCAGCCTTGGACCCCTCACTTTCCCTTCTCTGAAGGTCAGAGAAAAGTATGTGTGTAGGGAGTGGGGACTGTTATGCATTGTATGTGGATGGGATCTAAGGACATTTATCCGGGAAGTCAATGGTTGCTGCAGTTGGGTGTGGGGAGAGGAAGATAACTGTAATGAAGGGCACAGAAGGAAGACAGGGCACAGTCCCCACCTGAGGACACTGGCAGGTAGGCCGTTTGCCTGTGGGGTGCAGTAAGTATGGTGAGCAGAGGAAGTGTGTGGATGGCGGGGCCAGCAGGGCGAGGTTAAGACCTCTCCTTCAGAACTTTCCTCTGGGTTATTCAGATGGGTCACTTCACTGGATACAGAATGCAAGTGGAGCCTTAGAACGACAGGAAGGCAGAGTGGAAATGCTTCAGGGCTCACCCAGTTGGGCTCACGGGATGGAAGAGGAAAATGAGACCGATGGCAGGAGGTGGGCAGTGCATTGTGACTCCACCAAGATCAGCCAGGACTTTCCCGGGGCAAAGCATTGCAAGTCACAGGCAGAAACCAGGGAGGCCAAGGGAAGTCAAGGCTTAGCCCTGAGCCCAATTCTGAAAGTTTATCAATTCTGAAAGTTAGGTATTGGAGACAAGTTGACATCATTTGATGACACGTGGAGAAAGGAATGATGTGGGTCTGATTTTGACTTTTCTCAGTGTTTCTTCCCATTGTGGCCAGGCCCATGAGGACAGCTGGTAGGGTGTGGCAGCTCTGCTGGTGGAGGAGAATGTGACAGTGTGGTGGCAGCTTCTGCTGTCCGACTGAGTAGCCTCCTGCTGCTGAGGGCCAGGTCTCTCAGCCCTCGTCACTTCATCTCTTTAAAGATCATCTTGAGAAGAATTTAAACCCTAAGTTTAAAAAATAATAATACTAAAGCAAAAGGATGAAGTACAACTCAAAGCACACATCACTTTCCATCTATAGTCCTTCGCAAGTCTTATAAGTTCTTGCCCACTTCCAGCTTGTCTTACTAGTCTGTGCTACTAGTTTTTTAATATCTAAAATGAAGATTATCATTTAAATTCATCAAGTCTGGATAAGTGGGCTATCTAATGGGTTAACAGTAAGATAAATTGTCAGTTAATGCCTGGAATATGAGATCTGAATCCAAATGAAATGATCTGTGGGAGGCAGGGGAAGATATACAGTCTGAAATCCACTTAAAGCCTATTAGTTTGCACCCTCCATAAATATGTACCATTTTTATGTATCAGTTAAATCAATGTCAACTGATGATATTAGTTATGTATCAGGGTGAATAAGGGTAGGAGTTCTTGAAGCCAAGTTCAGATGTGACATTCTTCAAAAGGCCTAGTTAATATCATATATCAAGCCGGTTCCCCGATTTGCCTGTGAAAAGGCACAGCTATGGGTGTACTAGACTGTTGGCATAACAAATTATAAAGATAAGTTTCCTCCTTCTGCCATTCAGACACTGTTTCAGCTGGTTCTGTGTTAATTTTGTAGGCTGGAAAGCCCTTGTTGCCGTTAATTATATCTGCTCAAAACTGGAACAAGAGATGGGTTAGTAATAAAATAGGGTGAAGCAGAAAATCTTGCAGACTATCTCACCAGCTCTGAGTGCTGGGAAAGGGCAGATTTAGCAACATCTGTGCAAAGAATCCAGCCAGCCAGAAGGCAGAGAGAGCAGAGTCATCTCTGAGGGATAGGACACACATTTGAGGTACTCTGTCCTGTGTCCTACCTTCTTTCTTCATAGGGAAAAGCTCCTTGCAATCACTCCACAGCACAGGGCTCCCTAATTTCTCTCCACTTGCCCTTTAAATCACTGGACATTCTCATCAACATATTTTCTTGGTTCTGTTTGGCTGACAACACTGAGGGAGATCCATCCTAGGCAAGAGAATTATTTTTCTCATAGTGTCCACAAGCTGAAGTCACCAGGGGGATTTAAAAAAAAATACTGGTGTCCAGACGTTGCTCTGGAAAGCCCAGCTTCCTCAGGCTGGTAGCCCCAGATATTAATTCTTTGTTTTGTTTTTTAGTTTTTCCACCAATTCCAGTGCATAGCCAGGATGGAAATTTAATGCAATCAAGGAAAGTGAGCACCTCAGCAAAGCTGCTTGCTTTTCCATAACAGAACTTGGTTCAGCTCAGGAGGCTCAGATTTGTGCCTTGCAGGAAGAAGGCTGGAAGGCTCATCAGCCTTGCAGGGTGAGGGTGCCTTATGGATTAAATTAGGAGGCCAGTTGAGTTGCCACTTTCCTCAGGATGCCCCCTGTGTGTGTGTGTGTAGGGTGTGACACTGTGATTCCCACAGGCCCTGCGTTCCTGTGCCCAACTGAGGTACTGTTGGAAAACAAGCTCTCTTGCTTCAAGCGTTAGTTTAGCCCAGCCATGTTGGCAACAGTTTGTAAAAGTAATCTCCCTTTGCTTTTTCCTCTGTCAGATTTCATTTTGCGTATCATTTTTGGCTGGTGAATTTTCTTATGTTTAACCCTAAGTGGCCTAAGATGAACACCATTAGTCCTGATGCAGGAGCAGACAGTTGTGATGTTATGCTGCAGACTGCAGGCAAACTCAGCCACACATGAGAGCCAGAAGAATAAAGCATCAGACCTCAAAATGTGTCTTAGACTGGAGCCTACAAGCCCAGACTTGACAGGGCCCTTAAATATTTCTGGGCTGAAAAATAAACTCCATTTTTGGAGGCTCCTCTCCCGTGCAAGAAAACCCTGGTATTAAAACAAAAGACATAAATCTCTATTTGGCCATGGAAACTGGAATTGTTATACCTGAGTAACTGTATAAGCTAATAAACCAAAGATGGGTTAATAAATCTTAAAGGCCAAATTGAAATCAGATTAGTTAGAAAGATGCAGATTATATTTCCCCTGAAATGCAGCACAAGGTGAAAATAAGACAAGAGTTTTGGGATGAAGTATGCTGAGGGCTTGCTGAGCCCAAGCTGTGCACAAAAGCACTTCAAGGTACTTATGTATGTGAGTGAGCTCGTAGTTCTTTTTCTTTTCTCTCTCCCTGAACCTGCTGCTGGAATCTGTCGTCCTGTCTTTTTTCGTAACCTTCTCGGCAGGGTAGTTGTACTCTCCCACCTGGGGCCCTATTTGCTCTGCCAAATCTCATTCCGAAAATCAGCTTTTCAAATGGCAGCTTTAAGGGGACACAAACAAGGTTGGAAACTAAGGAGCAATCTAAAGGAAACATGTGAGTTAGAAAGCTAAAGAGACTCTGAGAAGCCCCATGGAGTGAGCTCATATTTCCTGAGGATCCTGCTGGCTTGTGCCAGTTGAGGTGACCAGTCTCTCCAGATGAAACTTGCGACTTTGTGTTCTGGGCTGTAATTGCCCATGAGAACTGCAGTCTACTTACTGCGCCAAGAAAGAGATGTACCAACAATGACAGCATTTGGAAACTCGCACTGCTCGAAGCAGATGTCCTATTAAAGCTGTAATTGTCTCTATTAGAGAAGTTCCTCCCCACATTCCCCTTCTTTGTTTCATGTATCGATTTTTCAATAATGTATGAAATCGTGATCTGCACCCTCTCCCCAAAGTTGCCTAGTGTCCCTTTTTGTGAAAGTGAAGCAAAGTTTCTCTAACTTTCACTCACCTAACCCAGCCTTGACTACTATACCTTTAAGATGCATAAAAAGTATTTCTTTTGTGAATTTTTCATCATAGAGATCCTTGTCTTGGCATCAAATTTTTTCTTTCATTTTTCCATCCATCTATCCATCCACGCATTTCTTGAACCCTATGAGAATATTGTTTTTGACTGCCCCAAATCATGTGTTCTTCCTTTGGCAACACTTTTCCTTTGTGGAAATGCTCTCACTAATTTTTAACCCATTAGTTCAATTGGGACTAACTACAGTACTCAGCATCAAAGGTCCACATCACTTGATTAGGTCATGGAACCCCCTCGGTGGCCTGATTGGGCAAACCGAAGTCAGCCCAATCCCTCATTCCAAGGTTTTCATTGGGATTCAACCCCTGGAACTGCCTGTGAAACTTACTTTAGCCACTTCTCTCCATCCACCTACAACAAATGATGAGGTCAAAACATAGGGTGAGTGCCAGAGCCCTTGATCTTGGACTCTTCAGCCTCCAGAACTGTAAGAAAAAAATTTCTATTCCTTATAAATTACCCCTTCTGTAGTATTTGGTGAAAGCAGTGTAAACGAAGGCAATCCCTAAATGTTTTAGTGTCCTAAGCGCTTCAGTTCTGAAAGGTCTTGGTGGTGAGAACCAAAGTACAAGTCCTGATTTCAGGTGTCATGGTAGCTCCCTCCCTAATTTAGGTTCTATGCATCATTCTTGCTGAATGATAACAACGGTCTCTTAAATAGTGCTACTGTGATCTAAATACTACTCAATGTTTCATAGAAGCCCAAGAGTTAGAGGCAGTTTGTTTTTTATTAGTGCTTACTAGCTATACAGAATAATGAGTTTTATTTTGGCATATTTGTACATATGTATAATTGATCATTCTAGATCCTCTTTTTGAATAGTCTCCCTTCTACTTTCATGTCATCTCCTTTCTTTCTCTAGACTTCAAATATGAGAGAAAACATGCAATATTTGCCTTTCTGCATCACATTATTTTGCTTGACATGTTATACCCAAAAGAATTAAATCCAACATACTATAAAGATACATGCATATCTATGTTTATTCCAGTGCAATTCATAGTAGCTAGGTGCCTGTCAACTTATGAATGCAATCCCTATATAAATACTATAAATATAAATGCCATAAAGAAAAGTGAAATCGTCATTGCAGGAAAATGGAGATCACTATATTAAGGGAAATAAGCCACACTTAGAAAGAGGTGGAGCAATTTGAATCTCAGTTTTGTGGAGGGGAGGGTAAAATGCAGCTGGAGGTGTAACTTGCCAAATCAACAGCATAAATGATGGTTGATCAAGAATCAAACTCTACAATAAAGTTGTCTCCAAACACCCTGCCTTTAGCCACTACATCCCGTTGACTTCCAAAACAGTGTCTGCCCCACATTTGCACACTGCGCTGGGAGAACTCAGGTGGAAATACCTCATAAGCACTGGGAACTACAAAATATTTGAAAGATAAAAACGTGTAGGCCGAATGTTGATTAAAAAAACCCCTAAAGATTGAAGGTAGACATGAATTAATCCTTATTAACTTATGGTAAGAGTTTCTTTGAGTAGCGGGTCATAAAATTACCTTAATTGCCAGATGGGTACAAAGAAGTTCAGAATAGTAGAATTCCATCCTGTGTTAGCTTGGTGAAGGAGATATTTTAAAAAGATGATTCAACCTGAAAGTGTTTTGAGAAAGAAGTTATAAATAATGGAAACAGAAATGAAGCCTCCATGTACTTACTTGTCCTTAGAATATTGCCCGAGGTTTGGGGATGGGTTAGGAATCAGGTTTCTGGCTAAGAATAAGCTTTGTAAGACTGAACAAAATTTTGTTTTCAATTGCTTCTGAATGAAAAACTCAAGCAGCTTTTTGGAAATCAAGTGCTCCTTAGGTCAGCATGTGTTGAAGCACAGCTGATCACAGAATCATTTGGTGGAGATAACAGCAGCAAGTCCGAGTTTATAACATGAGGTCTATTTATCAATCCAGAGAAATCAAGGAGCCAGCCCTGGGCAAAGTATGATTGGAGTTCCACCAAGATCCAAAATGTGTAGAACGAAAGGTTCTGCTGAATCTTGCCGGCTGATCCCATCACCCTCCCCTGTCACATAGTTAGTGAGGTCCTCTATGCAATAATCCCCAAAGCTAATGAACCCAAATACCACAGGGCTCCTGGTCCACACATGAACCCATATCCTGCAAATGGCACCAGACTGTACCCCTGTGTCCTTGCCAGAAAGAGAGCTGTGGCCACCTAATATGGCCTCCTGCTTAGCCCCCTCACTGAGAATCAGTGTAATTCCTTCAGCTTAGGCCATGAGGTTCCCCTTGTAATCAACCTCTCTTTTTATAGCTGATGGTTCTTACAGCTAGGCTTTGAGGGTAGGGCAGCCAATAATGCATCCAGGGAGCTTCTTTCCACATATGAAACCAAAGCATTTTAAAAGTCTTTCTGAGGCACAGCAGCAGCCTGAAAGTTGTTCAAAAGCTAAAGTGAAAGACTTTTCTTACTTTGAAGATAGTCTCTCTGCAGCTGTATTTGATTTTCTTGTTTGTTTATTTAAACAACAACTAAATCAAGTTCACCTCCATTTAAATGAGTTCTGCAATTGTAAATGGTGTCCTCACACAGTCCTGGGAATATCAGACTGTGAGTATCAGATGCTGGGATTTCAGAGAACTTGAATGTGAGAATGCTGCTGTCCTTAGGAAGCCTTCAAAGAGCAAGAAGCTATATTGCCACCTACGAGTCTAGGAACACACATATGGAAGCTGAGAGGAAAGGGCTGGAACCTTCCAATAGACAACCTGTTAATACATAGTTCCCATCAGAATTCTGAGTAAATAAGAGCAAAAAGTAAACACAGACGATCCTTATACAAGAAAGAAAATGAGTGTGGCAGCTTCTGGCTCTGTTTACAAGAGTAGTCTGGTCAGTGATGATTGTGCTAAAAAGAACTAATGTTCACTACTGATAGAGGACATGCTCAAAGTTCTTATAAAGTGTTTCCTCACATACTTCCCAGAACAAGCCTGTGAGATGGATACCATTAGTGCTGTCGCATAGAAGGGGCTGCTGAAGCAAACATAATAAGGTCAGAAATGGTAGCATGTGACCATGAGCCAAGCTCAACAGTCATCTGTGGAAGAACGTGATCCTGGGGCCAGTCTTGCATGACCTGCTGACCTGCTTAGCTGTATGTGGCAGCTGATCCCATATATTTCTACTGCACAGTGTTACAGTTCTAGAGCATCTCTCCCTTTAAGCCTCCATCTCCAGTCTGTTCCTATTTGAGCTTCTCAATTCAATTGGTTCCCATCTATAAATCCTGTGGCCATGTCAAACTGGAAAGTGAGTAGAGGAGAGCCTCTTTCAATGACAGTGCAGCAGGCTCTTGCCTTGTTTGGACTCTGGATAGGAGATGGGAAAGCCAAGGTCCCTGGATGGTAGTCTGGCGCAGAAGTAGATAATAAACAGATTATTCTAATACACGCAATGTTAATTTAATAGACACAAATAGAATTTAATTGTGATAGGTATTGTTCTCTGGACTTTTCACAAATTTTTTTCTCCAGCTAATCCTTACAATAATCCCATGAGCAATGGTAAATGATATATTTCAGATAAGTAGAAGCACTGAGAGGTTTAGTGAATGTCTGAAGTGTCAGAGCTAATTCTGCAGGAGGGCAGTCTGGACTTAGCCATTTTTAATCACTGATTAGTCTAGGATAGGCACCTAATTCAAGCTTGGCCAATCAGTTTACTTCTTTTTGTAGAGGATTTTACTGACGGGGTCACTATGGTTGAGGGGTCAGGGCAAGCTGGAGCCAAACTGGATTCAACTGCTGCTTCCTCCATGGACCCTGGGACCTCATGCAAGTTGCTTAATCCTGAACAACTGGGTTTACTTGTCTATAAATTGAGAAAATATATTATCAGATGAAGGAATGAAATGCACACACATTTAGAACATTGCTTAGAATAGTGCTTGCTATATTCAGGAAGGAGCTCAATAAATAGTGGTTGTGACTGTCTCCTAAGAACATGGGACTTGGGAGAATAAAGAAATGGCTTTGTCTGGGTGGCTGATCAATATGCCAGTGAGTAAGGCACTTTCAATTGCATGGAACAGTCTCATTATTTTATCCCCATGGGCCATAAAAATACAGTTTATATAACATGGAGATGAAGAAGGTCGGGAAGCATGTCTAAGCAGGCATCAGTCACCAGCTCAGTCCCTGAAGTTTTGCTGTGTTCAAAACCTTGAGTCACTATGATTACTCAGCAGTTTTCCATTACATTTCTTCTTGCTGAAGGTCATTTAAATGTATTCGGCCACTTACTTATAGAGTCTTGATTAAGAGTGTTGTAGTGACAGAGAAGAACCAAAGTTTTAGCTTCTTAGCCCATTGCCTCACAAGGTGGTTTCCATGGTATTTTCCAGAAAGTGAGAGTTGCCTCCAAGGGATTACTTAGTTAAAAATGATTGAAAAACAGGTGCTAATTATACTTCTCCTCCAACATGACCAAACTCTAGTTCACACAAACGATAGCGTAAAAACCTCAAAATATACTGACATAATGACAGTGACACGTGTGTGACATCATGAGCTTTAGAAATGTTGATAGGAGAACCAGTTCTTGCTCTTAATCATTTACTGCCATGATGATAACTTCTATTTACCATTTCCTAATAGAATGTTTACACAACTGTTCTGAAAACAATCATTATTGCTCCTTAAAAATGTCAGCCAAGTCTCTATGGAGGATTGAAACTTGTCTACTAAACAGATAAATTATATGTTTAAGTTTCCTAGGAATAAAAGATGCCTAGGAGAGAATGTGAAAGTGTCTTTTGAAAGATGAACCAGGAGAAAGTCTTCCCTGACTTTTGGAAGTCAGAAAACAATCAACAAACTGATGTAGGCATTGTCACCATTTTGAAGAGTTCCAAAGAAGAATGATTTCTGTTTGTTCAGGCACCATTTAGAAATGCAAAGATTGGGGACATCAAAAGCTTTATCTGAGCATTTGAATATGTTTGTGAGATTACTAGCATGTCACACAGATGTTTCTCCAAGATCTACATGGTGGCATTTTTTAAAACTCTGTCAGGTAAGCAGGTGCCATCTGATCAAGTAAGAAGCTCTTCCGATTTGCCAAACACCTTTCCATTGTCTTCTAAAGGCATGTGTGAAAGAAAGGGAAACTGACCTCTTCCTGTAGTTGAGAGTTGGACCCAACACAAAGGCTTGTAATGACTTCCTGAGGATGTTTTATTAGTCACTACTGTGACCAAAAGCTTATAGATGAAGCTTGTCATCTACACTTCACCAGGAGCTGTATTAAATTTTCAGAAGAATAAAGAAGTGCATCACTCCATAGGAGGAATCATGTTCCATTCAGTTTGAGGTGAACAGTACAGATCTGTCACAGTACTCTAGTACTGGGGACCCAAACCCCTTCCTATCCAGTTTTCTGCCGTGGGACATCTTATATTCACGTTGTGGTCCAAGTCTGTTGCTAAAGCTACTTCTTCCCAGTAGGAAGGAGGATGGGAAGGAAGAAAGAATTCTCACCTTCCTAACTCCCCTTAAAGAGACTTTCTGGAAGTTTCTTATACAAATTCCAATCAGAACTGGAACCTATTTGGTCCCACGGCTGTGCCTAATTACAAAGTGGGGTGAGAGAGAGAATATAGTCCTTACTCCAGCTAAAATGTAGGGCCTCTGTTGCCAGGGCAAATTAGCTCTCTCTGTGCTGACCATCTCTCAGGACTTAGATCAAAGGGCTTGCCTTTGAGAGGACATATGTGTCCATCCAGTCAATTGTAGGCCTTCTCTAGTTGCTGTGGTAGAATCTGCGCAGTTTTACCATAGGAACATCTTGTTTGTTTACTTTTCATGGTCTCTCTTGCCATCTAGAACAAAGTTCCTTGAGAGCAGGACTCTTACTTATCTTGCTGCTGGCTGTCATGCATAACCCTAGTACTTCACCGTGCCTGGTACATGGTAGAAACTTAAAGAACACATAGGATGAGTGAGTGGGGATCCTTATCAAGGGAAGTAAAATGGCATTGTGACTAAATATACAATCTCGGGTTATGCAGTCTTGGTTAAATCATGGAGCTACCTCTAATTAACAATGTGAGCACAGGAAATTGTATAAGTTTTGACTTGATTGTTTATAAAGTTAGAAGACAGGCTGTGGTGAGAATTCAGAGAGTTAACATATGAAGTGCTTACTTTAACTGTTGGAGAGCAGATACTCAATTAGCTTTTATTCATGACCATTAGAGTAATTATTTCTGCTTGAAATTTATTGAGTCCAGAGATTCAGAGGTGGATTCCTGGAGGAAGTAACCTGGGAGATGAGTCTAATTGATGGTCAGGGATTAATTAGACAAAGAGGAGGGTAAGGAGAAGAATAGCACAGGGAGAAGTAACCAGATATACAATGGTCTCAGTGTAGGAGGGGATATGATGGGAGAATTAGAAAAATGACAATGTGGTCAGAGTAAAGAGGGAAACAGGATAAACTGAGTCTGGATGGGAGGCAGGGATAGAACATGCAGCATTTTCCATATCATGAGCTTTATTCCAAGTTCAAAGTGTAGCTACTGAGGTCTCCAATCAGTAGAATACATAGACTGGGTTGCAATATGTAAAAATCTTTGCTTAAAAGCAAGGAGTGGGTTATTTCATTAGAATATAACTTGGGTTCAAATTCAAGCTTGTCCCTCACATCTGGGCAGGGAGAAGACTGAGTGACAGACTAGGCCTGGCTGCCTATTTCTGATAGCCTTGATATAATTTAATTATGCTTAATTATTTAAAAGTTATAAAGGAAAACTAATAAAGTGTTGAACTGTTTATCTTTCAGCACACTGCCTTGTCAAATATACATTCATAATTAATGAAAGTCAGAAGAACAGTATCAAAGATAGCTGATTCTAGTTATTATTACTTACGCCTAGATCTTCTATTGATGAGCCAGCAATGCCTGAAAAAGCAATAA
This sequence comes from Dinomys branickii, assembly GCA_004027595.1. Taxonomy (NCBI): domain Eukaryota; kingdom Metazoa; phylum Chordata; class Mammalia; order Rodentia; family Dinomyidae; genus Dinomys; species Dinomys branickii. The sequence goes on along the minus strand of PVLD010008149.1, from coordinate 42,092 downwards.
AGATGTGAACAATCCATAACTTATTATGTATGTTCTATAAGATTTGTTTTTCTTGTTTTCAACAGTGTCATGAATTTCTTCTACACAATTTTTATTCCCTTGAAAGTAATGTTTTAAAGGATTGAAAAGACAAAATGTATTTTATTCAAATATAGAACATTTAAATGTATTTAATAAGGGGGTCTATTAAAGTAAATGTAAATAAGAATATTTTACACATGTTCTCAAAAACTTATCTATCTTCTAAAATATTCAGAATTAACTATTGAAGTCAGAGGAATTAGTCAAGAAAGAGAAATGCATCCACATTTGAAAGTAAAAAGTGAAACTATCTCTGTTCACAGATGACATGATCTTATTGTAGAAAATCCTAAAACCTCCAAAAAGCAACTGTTAGAACTAACAAACGAATTCAGCAAAGTTGAAAAGTACAGATTAACACACAAGAATTATTTGCATTTCTGCACACTAACAACAAAGATCTGAAAAGGAAATTAAGGAATATATTCCAATTATCATGGCATCAAGAAGGAAAACAAACTTAGAAATAAACTTAACCAAGAAAGTTAAAGACTTGCGTGCTGAAAATGATAAGATAGTTCTGAAAGAAGTTGAAGACTACACAAATAAAGGGAAAGACACCCTTTATTCATGAATTGAAGACTTAATACTGTGGAGATGTCACTGTTACCCAAAGAGATCTACAGAGTTAAAGGCTTTCCTGTCCCAGTGGTGATCATTTTTTTAAACTTGTATTTTGTGTGTGTGTGTGTGTGTGTGTGTGTGTGTGTGTGTGTGTATGTGCATGTATGTGTTACTAGGGATTGAACCAGGGCCTTCACACAGAGCTATATCCCTACTATTTATTTATTTATTTGTTATTTATTAAAGCAGAGTCTTGCTAATTTGCTAAGTTACCCTGGCTGGGTTCAAATTCGAGTTCCTCCCACCTCACCCTACCAGAGGCTTGCACCACAATGCCTGACTCCACCAGTGTTCTTCAGAGTAAAAGATGAATCCATTCTAAAATTGATATGCGATACACACAAATTCCAAACCAATCTTGAAAACAAACAAAGCTGAAGGTTTCACATTTCCTGATTTCAAACCTTCCTGTAAAGCTACAGCAACCAAAATAGTACAGCCTTAGTATAAAGATAGGCATATAGATTAATGGAAAAAGACTAGAAATCCTCCCTAATAATCCCATACATATGTGGCCAAATGATTTTTGACAAGGGTCCCAAGACCACATGATGGAGAATAGTTCTTTCCAGTTGAGAGAACTGGACATCCACGGGCCAAAAAAATGAAGCTAGACTGTTGCAAGGTTGGCAATAAAGTTGGAGCATAAACGAACATTAACTCAAAATAAACTAGACTCCTCCTCTAATAACAAACAACAGCAACACCAGCAACACCACCACCACCAACAGCAACAATGACAGCAGCAACAATAGCAACAGCAACAGCAAGAAAAAATAAACTGATTTAAAAAATGGGAAAACAACTTGAATTGACATTTTTCCAAAGAAGATATGCAAATAGCCAACAAGCACATGAAAATATGCTAAATCTCCCACAATATTAGGGAAATGAAGATTAAAACCATCCTGGAGATAGAATGTACTTAATGCCCCTGAACTGTACACTTAAAAATAGTGAGCTGGGAAATTTCACGTGTATTTTAAGTTAATTTTATTTAATTTAAAAATAATTTAACATTTAACTATTAGATTAAGGGTTTATATAAATTATAATTCACGGACATCGTGTTTTAAAATAAAAATATTCAAATAAAGCACACATTTCTTAAATTTTAAAATGTGCGTTAAATATTATTAATTTTTATAAAATAAAACCATTTTCATTTCTAGTATGATGTGTTCATCTAGTTACCAATGTACCAATGTAAGTCATGAATTTTACTTTTCTTAAGTATAACACTAGATATTAACACATTCAAATTATAAGGAATACAAATTATTTAATGTAGCAAATATTAAATAATGCAAAACACCTCCATGTACCACTGTTGTGAATACCAGGCTACCTCATGAATACCACTGGAACCACAAGTTGGAATGTGATGAACGCCAAGAAAATGGGAAATGATACCTCATTTTGCAAGGTTCTAATTGCTGTCGTGCTCTTGGAGAGGAAAGATTTGACAACTTAATGAATTTGCTTTTTTTTCTTGAGTGTTTTTTTTCCTCAAATCTTCTTCCAGCTCTGAAGCAGTGTCTATCTTTGTAGCATTAGCCTGAATATGGATGTTGAGTCAGGAGCCACACTGTGCTGGCTCCCAGGGACAGCCCTGTAATAGAAGCCCCCATGAGTCCCTCAATACATTTATTACTGATATGTTTTCATTATATGTGGGTCCTTCTGAAACCAGGGCGGGGTCAGGCCAGTGCCTCTCTTTCCTGGGCCAAAGTGTGACAATGTTCATACCTAGCTTTCTTTTTCTTTCATTTGTTTTTGGTCTTTTTCAGATAAGGTCTCACTATGCAATTTAGGCTGGCCTTGAACTCACTAGGTAGCCCAGGTTGACCTTGAACTCACAACAATCTCCTGTCTCAGCCTCCCAAGTGCTGGGATTACGGCTTGTGCCACCACACCCGGCATATCCAGCTTTCTACTCAGTGAAATGGAAATGGAAGCTTTAAATGAGAATTTATTCATGCAGTAAAGACTAGATGGGCCACTATCTCTAGAATGTATGTTTGTCTAAGAAGGATATGTGCATGTGAATGTTTTAAATTTCAGTCAGATTTTGTCAGTTCTATAAAAACGTTATTTATGAGCTGTGCACTTCAGTTTTCTCATAAAAATGTGTATTAAAAAATAGGTCCTACCTCATTGCATTGGGTAAGGATTCACTGAAAAAATACATGGGAGGTGCTTAGCAGCATAATTGGCTCAGAGTTGATATCAGGAACATTGCAGAAGACAATTTGGGTGGTCATGGTCAGGTAGACTCAAAGACAAGCTTAGCTTGGGGAAATCTCTGGGTTAAGTTAGCTGATACTTAAAACTGAGGGAAAAGAAATGACTTTATTGTTATGGCTTAAAACACAGTTAAATTTCTTTAAGCCTGGGAAATAATAAGGTACCATCAAACTTACAGATAATTGTGTAGTTGGTTGAGCAGACTCGGCATGACCACTAGCAATATTAAAAACATGAGTATTCTTAGGGTATGTGTGAATGTTTATCTGTCAAATTTCAAGGCTACCAGAGGCTCTAATGTCCAGGGAAAAGGTCTTTGCCTGGAGTTGAGTAGCCGATTGATCAGAAGATCTCATTTGATGAGAGCTGAGTTCCTCTGTCTCAACCTCATTAACGATTGCCTCCCACTCTTCTTTCGGTTAATTGTGGAGCATCTAAGGGAGAGGAAAAAAGCAAACTTCAAAGGTAATTTCTTTCTGCTCCGAAAGCAGCCTGGGTTTTTCTGGTTTAACGGAGAATTGAGAAGTAAGCATGCATCATTAATTTCTATGCAGCAAACATTCTTCACTTCGAATGGCAATTAGTGATAACATTTCTATCTCGTGTCATGATGAGATTTTTATGCTAATTATCACGTGGCTGTAAATTAATCATTTGGGCACCGTTAGAGAAGATGTATATTTCATGAGGCAGATATAGATATCAAGATGTGCTTGATATTTACTCAAGGTAAATGGGAAGTGTCTCAAATTATTATGGAAGGAGCATACTGAGCAAATAGGACTGTGTGGCAATGTAATGTATGCAAGGTAGATGCATGAGAATTTTCAAAACAATCTTGGTGTCATTAGTGTAATTATTGTGAGGAAGGTGGAACACTCCAGGGAACTCAAACTTCAAGTCATTCATACACACATACACACACACACACACACACACACACACACACACACAGAACTCTCAATAACCACATTTTAACAATGTCAAGGGCAGAATCAGCAGTTGACCTCTGTTCCCTCTAATCCTCCACTTTTTCTCTTCCAGAATTCACCCTTTTCATATTATACAATATTTAAATGGGTTTCTCTTCTCAATTTGCACTTATGTCTACTCAGCCAGATGAATCAGAAAAGCAACTTGACCCTAAAGTCAAATTGGAAATCAGCTGCATGTTTAGCAAACAGGCTACCACTTGGATGATTCACCATTTCTTAGCAGATGAACAGCTCCTTTTACAGCAATTTATGGAAAAAGGAGAATTGCATTTAAAAAGGCCTATTTCTATGGTCACTCAGTAACCCAGGTAGGGCTTCAAGGCCATCTGGTAGACCTTAACAATTATAATGTTCAAATAGAGTTGTCGTGAGAAAAACCACCTTACAAATCTCTCCATATTTCTTCTGTATTTCCTTTTTTTCCGGGACCGGGGATCGAACTCAGGGCCCTAGTGCTCGGCGGCAAGCACTTAGCCCACTGAGCTGTACCTCCAGCCCATGTATTTCCTTTTTTGAACTCCTACATACTCTTTGTACCTCCCCTGCTATGAGTGTTACTGATAACCTTAGTCCCAATATCCTCTAAACATGAAACCATTCACATTGTCCCCCCAGCCCAGTCCCTCTAGTCAGGAAGCCATAATCTTTGCTGCTATGATTTGGCCCCACATAATTATATTTTTGGTCAGAGAAATGGACAACTCTGTGAGACTAGGCAAAGGGATGGAATCAGATCCATTTCCTCAGAGCCATTTAGAAGTAACTCTGGGTACTGGCAATCCTACCTTAGATCTACCTAAATAACCCTGTGCTGAAGGCCAGGATACAGAAAGGGTCTAGCTTTTGATTGAAATTAGATGGGTGGCGTGATCCAGGAGGCAGTAGGGGTGAGGATGCCAATTTTCTCAGCAGGTGGGAACTAGAGGCTAGAATACAATTTTGTGATGATTGTTTCTCCTTTATAATTGCCTTGAAGCTTAAAACATTTGAATGACTATAGAATGGCTGGTAGTGGGCAGAGAAGACAGATGGCACTTCCTTTGGGCTCTCATCTGTGAGGATGCAAAAGTGCTGCTCTGAGGAGCCCCATGTCCAGTAGGTGGAACTCAGGAGTGAGGTTACTCTGTTATTCCTGAAGAAAATGGAAGAAATTGGGTCCTTTAGGACACCAAAGCCCTCTCTTTGGAAGCAAAGAAAAGGCAACAAGTCAGTCTACTACAAGGTTTTAGAACTAAATATAGGATTGGATACAGATGGTTTCCTAATTTACAGTGGTTCACTTTAAGATTTTTTTGACTTGACAATGGTTTTAAAAGCAAGATGCATTCTGTAGAAATTGTACTTTGAACTTTGATTTTTCCCAGGCCGATGTTATATAATATGACAGTTTTTCCTGATGCTGGGCAGTGGCAGTGTGTCAGCCACATACTCATGAGGATAAATGGACAACACCTAGAATGTTCAGTGTTGCTAAGCTGAGGCACTTGATAGCTCAGGTGTATTAAATGCATTTTTGACTCATATTTTTTACTTACAGTGAATGAGTTTATTGGGATATACTCTTGTTTTCCTTCTGTTTCTACAGTACTGGGATTGAACCCAGGACCTTCATATTGAGCTACACATCACCCCCCTTTTTTTCATTAAGACAAGTTCTTGTTAGGTTGCCAAATTGGCCAGAGTGGGCTCAAATTTTTGTTCCTCCTGCTTGACCTCCCACAGTGCTGGGATTATAGGCCTGGTTAGTTTTATTGAAATATAACCATAGCATCAGGGGTATATGTGTAGTCTTTCTAGAAAATAACCCTTGAAACTAAAGAATAATTGCCATGCTAACTATAGAGAACCCTCAGATTCTGATAATTTATAGATGTCATGAATTGGAAAAGGAACATGGGTGTAGGTGTTAGACTAAGATTAGTGACCTGAAGTCAACCTTCTGCCAAGTAGGAGTAACAAGAACCACCACATAGGTGTGTGCAAGCAACAACTGGAAATCCAGATAAAGTATGTGGAACAACAATTTCCAAAACTCCAGACATCATGAAGGGCAATGGTGCCTCAGCAACAGAAGATAAATGAATGAGCCCATGATGGCCCTGGCTGCTTCAGTAGAGTTTCTGATTGTAGCGTGTACCATGAACTGAGGAGCGGCACCTGTCCACTGAGGTCAAGGCAGCTCAGTTCACAGGGCATAGTCTTGGAGAGGCAAGAGCTGCCCGAGGAGAGAACACCAGAGGTCTGCAGAAGCTCTCCCTGCCTCCTCTCATGTCTACTGACCCATGCATGTATTTTAGGAAAGTAACAGAGGCTGGGGCAAACCCACCTGGAAGGAATGGGAGGAAGAATGTTAGGAAGACAGAAGTGGTTCTTGTTCTCCCTGCTTAGTAGAAAACCTCATAATTCAGGAGGCATGGAACACTCTGGAGTACTGAGATGCAGGAGTGGGGCAGAACTAGTCCTAGATTGAATATGGTGGTCATTTCGTCTAATAGAGTATGGTTTGAGAATCAGGATGTGCTTTGTCAATCCAGCAGGACCTAGAAAATTATTGTCTTTTGGATTGAGTTGGAAGACACCATTTTGTAAGCTGCATGAGCAATATTAATAAGTGAAAAGATTTCCTTGCATGTCATGAGGGCCGCTGTTGTAGGAATTATTACTTATGTGGGTCTCCGAGTGGTGCCTTCCAAGCCAAATTTCCATTTATTGCTCCTTGTCTCCTATTATGAAAACAAGATAGGAATGTTGTCACCTGAAACACAATGGGCAGTTTCTGTATTTCCTGCCTAAGCCTTTTCCTGCTTGCTGTTTTTTTCCTTCTTAAATTGAATGAAGCAATTTTTTGGCCTTTTCATTTTTAGTATTTAGAACTGTAGATTTGTCTTTAATAAGCAGTCTACCTGGATTGCACAAGTTTTGATATGGAGATTTTTTTGTGTTGTTATTCAGTTGTAACTCTTTTAATTTTAACCGTAATTTCTCCTGTGTTTTATGGATTATTTAGCAGTCATTTATTAATTTCATTGTGTCATTTCTTATTTTCCAAACTTTTAGAGGATTTTTTTAAAAAAGTTGATTGATGGCAATGTGGTTACTGAATATGCCAAATTAGTTGAGCTATTTTTCTCATTCTATTTGTTGGGTAGCGTGGTTTTGTTAATTTACATCTATCTTTATTTGGGGGTTTATCTTAGGAAACTCCACATTCATATTTAATTTAACAACATGTAAAGTTAGACTATACCTTTATTTTCTTCTGGGGTAATGTAAGGACCTTAGAAAAATAATTCCAGTAGCTTCTTATTCTAGTATGGTCTTTCTTATTCTATTCAAATATTTTCTTTTAAGTATTTTCTTTCCATCTTATTTTCTTTTCTAACACATACCACATGATCAATATTGTCTTATCAGTACATTCTTGTTTAAAAGTTACCACCCTTTTGGCTGTTAATCTCTATCACGCTGCTAGGTTGAGATGGCCGGGACAGTAAGTCAAGGTGAAGGTAACCAGCCCTAGTCACTTACTGAGATAGGATAAACCCGAGGCAAAAATAGGCAGCCATCTCACTGCTGAAGAGCCCCAAGAAAAGGCTCCTGACATTTTATGGAGAGGTGACTGAAGGGACGGAGACTGGCAGCTAGAAGTGGGATAGAACTAAGAGTGGAGAAAAGTATCTTCCTCACAAGTTAAGGAGGCCTCCTGGAGAAACTGGGCTAAGAATCAGCCACACATTGAGGGTGGCTGGCCCAAGGCCTTGACTTCCGCCTCCTAGTTCCCTCTGGAAAAACATTTTCAGTAAGTGCAGAAACATACCTAGACAATTGTCTCTTAGCACGTTGAAGGTATCCCAGTATCTTCTGTTGCTGTTAAGAGGTTAACTAAAAGTCTAATTATTGCTCCTCTTAAAAAAACCCATCCTTTCTCTCTCACTTCAGAGATTTTCTCTTTGTTCTTTTTGTGGCCTGTAATTTCTCCATGTCTTTCATTCATTCTGTCTGGAATCACTGGGTTTCTTGATTTGGGGGGGTTTGTGTATTTCATGACTTCCTGAAATTTTAAAATTATTTCTTCAGATAAATCCCTGTCACATTGTTTCTACAACCTGATTAAACACATGCTAGACAATGTAGCTATCCTTCATATTTCTTAAACTTGCTTCTTATTTTATAAATTTTGTCTCTTTGTGATAAATTCTAGTAATGTCTTCACTGTTACCTTCTGGTTAATGAATTCTCACTAAATTAGTCTGTTATTGCCTTACATTTCTCTTATTAGAGTTCATATTTATATATGTTCTCTTTGGATCTTGTTACAATATACTTATTCATTTTTATAATTCTTTGCTTTATATTTTTCTTTCTCTTGCTTCCTTAAATATAATGGACATTGTTGTACAAATTCTCAGCCTAAAAATTCCAAATACCAGAGATACTATAGGTTAATTCTGTTGTTTTGGGCTGCATTTGATTAGACTGTTATGGTTCTTGTTTTGTTTTTTAAAATTTTGATTGTGAATTTATATGTTTTGTAACTTTATGGAACTCACCTTAGACCCTCTACTAAGCATTTATTCAATCATAGTAATTTCCCTTGAAGTCCTCAGAGATATTTTAGTTCATCATTTTACTGAGATATAATCTTTTTGGGTCTCACTTTTATAGGGGTTTTCTAGTGTCCTTAATGTGCCAGATATTTTTTATAATCCTCTGATCTCAGAAAGTCTGCAAAACTGGGATGTAAGATTTTTATATTCTTCATATTTTCTCAAAAGTAAAACTGGTTTAATGTTCCCTGTATATTTCTTAATAAACATTTTTCGCCTTCTGTTTAATATATTTTACTTTTTAACCAGTTCATTCACATATTTAAGAAAGTGTTTCTCAAGTGCTATCTAGCAGTTTTAGTTATTTTCGGTATAAAGTTCAGTCAGATTGCTGGTCTGCTCTCTTGCCAGAAATCAGAAGTTCGTTTCTGTTCTTCAATACTTTAAATTACTTGTGGCAACTTAATTGGCTTGGGAGCAACCTAGGGGGTTAGAGAGGCGTGCTGCTGGATGTGTGTGGGAGGGTGGTGGAGGCGGGATCTTGGCTACTGTACATGGTCCTTGGCCTATTCCTCTCTGGTGCTATTCTCCTGCTCTACTTCCCAGCACTAAGCAGATTTAAGCTAAGCAGTTTTGTTTCACTGCCACTTTCTACCAGATGTTTCTGCACTAGAGCCAGCTGTGGATAGACTGACTCCTCTGAAACTGTGAGCCACAGAAATTTTAAATTGTGGATGTCAAGTATTTGGTCTCAGTAACCAGAAAGCTAAATAATGCATTAGTATGCTAATAAAATTGATAATTTGTCTTCTCCTGGCAATCTAATTACACTGAGTGACTATTAGACCTTGTGATGTTGTCTCATGGCTCTTGGATGATTCATTCCAGCATTTCTCCCATCTATTCTTTCTTCTCTTGTTGTTTCAATTTAGACTTTTATTTACCTATAGTCAAGTTCTCTAATTCTTTCCCCAACATTCTCCACTCTGCTTATGAGCCCAACCAAAAAATTTTCATCTCTGGCATTGTAGTTTTCATTTCAACATTTAAATTTGACTCTATAGTTTCCTTTCCTGAAATTTTGTTCTTTTACTGTGAACAAAATTTATGGCCTCTCATGCTTTCCTCTTCTATACCCTAGTCAGTTATGTTAAACTCCCTGTCTCATCATTCCACCTTCTGGACTATCTCTTAGTCTGGTTCTCTTAATTACTTCTTTTCTTGACCATGAGGGGTTTATGTTCTTGTTGTTTGTACCTCTTTTCCTCTGTGTTGTGTAATTTTTTATTGAATGCGAGGGATTGTGTGAGGAAGAGTAAGAGAGATTGAAGACTGGATGATGATCAGGGTTTGGCTCTGTAGAATCCTGTGAATAATTTTTGGCCTCTCTGAGCTTCAACTTTAACAAAATGCAAATAAGTCACGATAAGTCGCAACTTCACAGAAATGTGTGAAACATGTAAAATACAACACGGATTATACATTCTGGATTTTTTCAAAATAATAATATCTTTCCTTCTAATTTAAAAATTGTATATTTCATAAAAATTAGTATAATATAAAAACATACAAATTAGAAAGCCAAGTGCTGCTGTCTCTTTAATTAAGCATTACTCCATCAATAAATAACATAAACCACAAAATTGATTGCATTGCATTTAATATTTATAAGTGAGCACATAAAAGGAGGTCTTCTGCTGTTTATTTTTTAAGCGGAAACAATACTTTGAAAAGGTGATTTAAAGAAATACCCTTACTGTGGTCCCTACCATATATGGATTCTATGTTGTAGTAGGAATCATCCCTTATTGTAGAAACAATTTAGAAAATATCAAGAAAGGATAAAAGAAAGTATGAAAAAGGCTCATGCTTTGAAGATGAATCAGATAAAACTTATGTGAAGAGGAGTTTCTTGAGGCTGCAGGACTCCTGGCTAAGAAGGATGAAAATGCCCCTTTGCTTGCTCTTTTTAGGACCTGGGCAGCATTTCTTCCATGTCTGCAACGACATAAGAGACAACAGCCCAAACAGCAGCAGCAACGTTCATCTGCTTTGGATCCATAGCAGTCATGGTGTCTCCATGGGAGTGATGGAAGTAGAAATATTTATACGAGGGCTCATCACGAAGACTGGCTCCTGTGGAGAGAAAAGGACAAATCTGAGGGGTGTGTGTGACAGGCCCTGGTCTGAAAACACTGCTGCTCCTGCCCTTTCCCTCTCGCCTGCTCCTAACCTACTGGTCACACTGGCAAAATAATTACTTTCCTAGGCTCTGTTGCAGCCACGTGACAACGTCGTGCCTATGAGGATGAGTGGCAGGCTGTGGGAGAGTGCTAGGACAGCCTTTACTTTCCTGACAAAGACAGGAAAATGTCCCTAATGCTGCCTTAAAAGTAGATGAAAGGTTACAAGCTTTAAGTGACAAAAGCTCCTGCACTAAAACCAATGGAAAGACAGAGGAGCGTGGGATTAGAAACATTGCTAACGACTGAACAGATTCAGCACTGCCTCCTTCTGTTCTTGCCACGAGGGAAATACACTTTAATTGGTATTAGTAACCAAGGCAAAAGTCCTTCTATACATAAAAAGAAAATACAGCACCTTTTTTGTATCTTCAGTAGTGCGAGAGATGTACCTTCTCGGATACAAAAAAAGTCAATACTACTCCTTTGCTCAAGTTTTCCTTCTCAAACTACTCATTTACTCCTGCAGTCATGAAATCCCTAGCAACCTTCAAGGACACCCGCAGGAGTCTCTGCCCCACTTAAAAGCTTTCTTCTCATTTTTACTAGTTTCAGTCTAGTATCAGAGCCTTGGGGAAACTTTCTGTCTTACTCATCCTTGAAAACCTCCTTACTAGGCCCATCTTGTGGGTTCTACCATCATTCTTCAGCCTCTAGCAGTTTGTTTTATTGTGAGCTACACCATACATAGAGAAGATTGTAGAGAACATAAATGTATATTACTAAGGGTGATAATATAAAATGTACATGTAAGTCCCTAATTCAACCCGAGAAAGATACTTACTGTCCCCCAAGTCCAATTTTTCTCTCCACTCCCCCTTGTAGATTCTCTCTTTCCCTTACTGGTGCCTATAATCCTGTCCTGCTTGTATATTAGTGACTGCTTGTTTTTCTTTGGAGTTTCATCAAGCATGCATAAGTGTGCACACACGTACACAACTATGATAAGGTATTGTCAGTTTCTGAACTACATATTCTAGATATATTTGTTTCTACATCAAATATATCTATTCTAGGTATATTTGTTTCTCAATCATGTTAGATTTGTCTGTTCTCATATAAGTCTTTGTATTTTCATTTTTTTCTGGATTTTTTTCTCATTGTTTTTATCTATTTTTTTCCAACAATGGGCATTTAGGTTTTTCCTGTTAATATGCTACTATCAACATTCTCTAGAGTGGAATTTTTGGGCTACAAAGCAGGGGTGTGTTTAATTCTACTGTATAATTTCAAAAGCTTTTCATTTCAATGTATGCCGCCACTATCAATACATGAGTCTCTATTGTGCTTCACCTCCTTGCCGGCACTTGGTGTTGTTAAAGAAATTTTTGCTACTCTGGTAAGTGTAAAATGTTACTTCATTATTATTCAAAACATTTTTAATTACATCAAGCTTATACTCTTAAAATCAATTTTTTGGTGATTATATTTTCTGTTTTGTGAAATGCCTGTTTAGACTTTTGCCCTTTTCCAATTGATTTGCTTTTCTGTTTCTTATTGATTGTGGGAGTTCTTGACATGTTGTCTTGGTTACTTCTCTCTCATTGCTAAGACAAAATACCTGGTGCCCTAATTAAAGAGGGAAAGGTTTATTTAGCTCACAGTTTGTGGAGGTTTCACTCCACATCTTTAATTGCAATGGAACATTTTCAATTCCAATTCAAAACATTTTGAATGATATCAAGTTTATACTCTTAAGTAAGTTTTTGTGAATGGGGACCTTGAAAACTTTAAAATTTTCAGAATAGAACATAGGAGAGTATCTTTAAGATGCAAGGGTAGGAATGCATTTCTTAAATAAGACTTGTAAAGAACAAATTATAAAAGAAACAATTCATTCACAATCCCAGTGCTCCTTTGGGATTAAAAATGTTTGGAAATGTTTAGAATTGGGATTAATTCTTGTGTAGGATGTGTTTCAGTTCTTTTTTGAGTTGTCCAGAAACATTTATTAACTAGTACATTCTCATTTCCCATTAATCTGCAGCATCAGTTTTGCCACATATAAAGTTCCTTATTTTTGAATGCTTAGTTTGCGCTGGTTCTGTAACAGTGGTCTGTTTGCTGGTCTCTGTGGTAAGACAACACTGTCTCAACTGCTGGTGCTTTCCCATCCTTGATGTCTGGTAGGGCAGGTCTCTGCCCCTACCTCTCCCTCTTCCTTCAGGAGTCTTCTGTCCCTTCTTAACCATTGATTCTTCCAGATAAACTTTAGAATCATTTTATAATTCTACAAAAATGTTTTTCTTTTGGCAGACTTGTGTTAATCTGTGTATCAACTTGGGGAGGGTCTTGCATCCGTTTTTTAGGATATTGTCTTCTTATCCACAAAATGGTGTGTTGATGTGTTTCTTTTATTTAAGTTTTCTACAACATCTTTGAAATTTTGTAGCATAGTCTTCTTGCCCACTTCTTTGGTAGTTTTCTTTTCTTGATAATTTATATCTCCTTGTGCTATTGCAAATCACGAAGTTTTTAAAAAATTTGTCCTTTCTGTTTGTGATTATCCACTTTTAGTAACAAGTATCCATCTGATTATACATTGGAGCCCCTTCCTTTGTCTACATTCTGGAATGGCTTATGTAAGATTAGCATTACTTCTTGGTTATTTTCTAGATCTGTTTTACAAAACCCCCTAAATTGAATGCTTTCTTTATTGCTAGCAATTTTAACTAATGATTCAATCACTTTCACTGGGCTATTTATGGTTTTTATATCTTTAACTTTGGAGATTACATTTTGCTAGAAATTTGTGAATTTTGTTCAAAATAATCAGGAAAACTTTGTGAATAGCATCCCTCATTCTATTTTTGACAGTGACTGTGACATCTACAGTGATGTCCCGTTTCTGTTTCTGGTGTGGTTGTTAATGCCTTCTCATTTTGGCTAATATATCTTGTCATAAAGTTTTCATTTTTATTGGTCTCTTGGAGGGAGATGATGATAACTCTGGGCTCTTTGGATACTTTCTATTATGTAGTAGTTTTTCTTTCTTTGATTTCTTTTCTTAGATCATTTCCCTTCTTTCTTGGGGCTTGTTTTTTCCCTCTACTTCTGTGAGGTGAGTTCTCAGTTTATTACTTTGCAGACTTCCTCTGTCTCTAGCATAGGCAGTAGGACTATTCTTTTCTCCCTAATACTGCTTGAACTCTCCCCCCAATTCGGATTAGTACTTTCCATGATTATTCAGTGCACAGAGTTATTAGTCTATAGGTTGAGGCTTTCCTGCGACTCATGAGTGAGCACGTTCTTTAATTTTCAAAATTATTATGTTTTGTTATTTTTCACCATTAATCTGTAATTTAATTGTCATACAGTGGGGGTTTTATGTTACAGATTCTTTGAGTTTTGTTGAGACTTGTTCCATAGCCTGTTATATTATATGTTTTGATAAATATTCCGTGTTTACTAAGTCAAAAGAATGTGCTAATGGTGTTCCATGTATGTCCACGAGATCAAGCTTGTAAATTATGTTCTTCAAACCTTTTATCTCCTTATTCCCTTGCTGTCTATCTGATTTATCAGTTTTTGGAGCAAAGTGTGAAAATGTCCTTCTTTGATTTTGGATGTTTCCTTTCCCTGTGGTTCCAACAATTTCTTTTTTGTATATGTCATGGTTATTCTCTTAGGGGCATATAAATGTAGTATTCTAGCTTCCTGGTAAGTTAAAATTTTATTGATGTGTAGTCATTCTTTTCATATGTACCAATACCTCTTATATTTCAGTCTTTCTTTTCATAATGTTTGATATAATCACACCACACCTGCTTCCATTTGTGGTGTGTTACCCCAGTATGTCTTTTCCCATCATTTTACTTATAAACTTTCTCTGTCCATGTTTTCTCAAGGGATTCTCTTTTGAATACTTTATAGTTGAGTTTTAAAAATATAAACAGTCTTTGAATTTTAGCAGGAGGGTATAATCCATTTATCCAGACTGTAATTCTTATTAAGTTGAATTTATTTGTTCCACCTTAGTCTTGGCTCTTTTTAAATTGTGCTTTCTAAGTTCCTTCCTCTCCTCATTTTTTTCCTTTTTTGAGGTTCATTTGTTTGCCAGCTTTTCATATCTCCTAGTAGTTTGGAAACTAAATACTTCCTCTCAATGTGGTCAATGGCGAACTTGGACATTGTAGGTTACATATTTATATCAACAAGGCTAAAGTTAATCCATTTCTTAAAAACACCAGGAGTCCTGTATTTTTCACCTGTCCCAGATAAACTCACTGCTCCTTAAAACTCATGTTCTAGGCAAGTGGGAGCTGGAACACAAATGCCAGCCTACAAAATTTTCTTACTTCTCTAGATTCTCACTTTACCTCTTTTTATCTCAAAGAAATTCTCTTACTTTGCCTCCTACTAAGTCATGTATTATAAAAAGACAATTGTTTTATCCAATAATTATTTTGGGGAGGAAAAGGGGTCTTTCTTTTTTTCTTTTCCTTCCTTCCTTCTTTCTTTCTTTCTTTCTTTCTTTCTTTCTTTCTCTCTCTCTCTCTCTTTCTTCTTTCTTTCTTTCTTTCTTTCTTTCTTTCTTTCTTTCTCTTTCATTCTTTCTCTCCATTTTAAAGAGTAAAAGACCAATAACAAAATAATAACAAGGACAAAACCAAAACAATATAAAACAATAAAAACAATGCAGATTTTTCCTATCAACAAGGTGATAGGAATTAATAATGGTCATTATATTACATATTGTTACCTTCAGCAAAGTTGTTCAGATTACCAAATGTAAGAATGCAAGATTGATCAAACAGTTAAAGAGACTAAAAAGTAGTAAAAACACTAGAAATGATACAGAGCATCAATAAACAAGATGGTAGGAATTCAACAATGGTTGTTATATTGCATATTGTTGTTTTCAAATTAGTTGTTCAGATTACCAGATATACGTATGCAAAACTGTTCAAGAAAAAAATTGAAGCATTAACTGTTCCTTTCAATAAGATAATAGACATCAGCAGTACAGTTATCCTGTCTGTCTATCTATCTAATTTTTCTTTTCCTTCTTTCTTTTCTCCTTTCACTCATCTCAGTTGTTCCTTCCCTTTGAGCAATTTATTTCCCTTTCACAATATGTATTGTACCTTTTGGGTTTTATTTACTTTTTCAGGTTCTTACACCAGAGAGATAATACAAAGTTTAAACATGTAGGTCTGACTTATTTGACTTATGAGTATGGTCTCTAATTACATCCATTTACCTACAAAAGCCTTGAGTTTATCTTTTTTATAGCTGAGTAATTTTCTTTCTCTTTCTTTCTTTCTTTCTTTCTTTCTTTCTTTTTCTTTCTTTCTTTTTATTTCTCTTTCTTTCTTTCTTTCTCTTCCTTCCTTCCTTCCTTCCTTCCTTCCTTCCTTCCTTCCTTTCTCTCTCCCTCTCTCTCTCTTTCTTTTGGTACTGGGAATCAAACTCAGGACCTTATGCTTGCCAGGCAGGCCCTATGCCAATGAGCTACATCCCCAGCCTGGAAGAAGGATGTTTCTTTGAACTTCTAATAAGCATATTGCTGGGTTTCTCTTCTCCCACTTCCTGTCCTGTATATTGGACAGGGCAATTGCTCCTGAGACCTCTGCGGCTGCAGAATGTTGCCTGGATTTTCTCGATCTCAGGTTTAGAAAGCTTTACGCAGTGCTTCCTCATAATTATTCCCACCAAGACTTTGTTCTGGAGTGGAGTCTGAGTTTCTCCTTCACACATTTGTACACACTGAGTTCAGCTAGAGCACTATTAAACATAACGTCAATTGTGAGGCAAAACAATGTAGTACAGAAGAATGTTCACCCATTACCCTTGACAGTGGTGCCCATACCTACCTGTGGGCAAATATCTAAAATAGTGTGTGTTAAGTTGATATTAAATCTTTTACCCATGGTCTGAAGGCATCTTCCTATGCAGTGATATTCTTTCTAAACTAGTAAAACACGTCTTCTGAGTCCAGTAGCTCAGAAAAGGTGAAATCTCATCACACAGTCTGATAACATAAAAGCATCCATAGGTGGGCTGGAGTTTAAGTCCTCAACGTTCTAACGGGTAAGTCCAATTCAACTGGATACTCACTGAGTTACTACAGCAGTCTCGGGAATTGGTTGAGGCCTGAGGCAGATATATAGGTAAACAGACCCAATTTCTGCTCTCAAAAGCTTATTCTGAAGTGAAAGCACAGAAAATGTGTACACAAGAAATGCCGACACAGTCAGAGTTGTCTGTGTGTTACAAGAAATGGACAAAGAAATGGTGGCAAGCTGATGTCACTGAAAGACTTTTCTGACCCCTAGATTAGGTTTCGTGCTGTATGTTTTCTGTGCTGCTTTTTACCATAACCATACCATCCTTCCTTAGAACTGGTTGTTTCACATGTTTCCCTTGGTATTTCATGAACTCCCTGAAGGCAGGCTTCTGTTTTGTTCCCCATTCTGTCATCAATGCCTAGCACCAAATGGAAGATGAAAGTATATTTTCTGACTGAGTGAAAGCCAATTTTATGACCGAACTAGGCCAAAAGGATCCTGTATCAGCCAGAGCGCTTATCGTAGAGGACATTCCAAGAAAGTAACTTGGAGAAAGGATTATTCATCAACAACAGCCAGGGTTAAATAAATGCAATAAAGAATACAGAAACACCCTAATTCTAGAAAAATGGAGAGCCATTACCACCATAGTAATGACCTAAAAGAAGACAGGTAGATAGATAGATATAGATGTGTGTGTGTGTGTGTGTGTGTGTGTGTGTGTGTGTGAGAGAGAGAGAGAGAGAGAGAGAGAGAGGGAGAGAGAGAGAGAGGTGGGAGAGACCTGTATACAAGTATTTCAGTCTGGGTAAAACAGGTATAGCTACAGTACAGCAGGTATAGAGAAGAGCGATGGTTATTTGTAGAAGTCAGGGGTTTTAGCTCTGGCTGGTGCCTCCCAATATCCTTGTAG
Organism: Dinomys branickii; assembly: GCA_004027595.1. Classification (NCBI taxonomy): domain Eukaryota; kingdom Metazoa; phylum Chordata; class Mammalia; order Rodentia; family Dinomyidae; genus Dinomys; species Dinomys branickii. The sequence continues at coordinate 24,431 of PVLD010008149.1, read as the reverse complement.
ATCCCTCTTGGATGAATCTAACAATAAAAGGAGACTTCGAGGAAGATGGCGACCAGGTGAGCAGCAAAACAAAGATCCTCCCTGATAGAGAGCTCCAGCTCGAGACAGGCTTGGTGTGCGTGAGTGCCTGGACCACGGCTGCGAAGTTGAAACTGAACGTGTAGCTCTGCACTGCCCTGGCCGCGGTGGCGAGGCATGGGTGGGCCCCTAGCACTGGGCACCTGAGGTGCTGGGTGCAGTGAGTGGGCAGCAGCTCGACCGGGTCTGTGTGCCCTGAGGGTGCCCGCGGCAGGCCAGACCCTCCCGCCTCACAGCCCTGCACAGCTTGCTGGCGGTTGTGACCAGAAATTGGCTTTTTGGCGGCTGCAGTGTGGGGCGGACTCGGAGCCCACACTCCTCAGGCAGGCTGCGCTAATCCTGGCTGCGGACCAGGGTCCCGCTCCGGTCCCCATCCCTGCTGCCGGTGCCCTCCTCAGCCTGCAGCCCGCGGGCAATGTGGCGGCTGCGATCAGCGACCCCTGTGAGAGAGCCGAGGAGACAGAGAAGTGCCGTGGAGCGGCGGATCGTGGGTGAAGCACGAAATATCAGCACTTTGGGACCTTCCTGCCTGCACGGATTCCGAGACTGGTGAGCTGATTGCGTGCCATGACCGACTGGATCACTGAGTGGGGGAGGAGCTTGGCCCCGATGACTGCAGGGATCCCTGGGCAGGTAGGGGAGCTGTTTACACGCCCCGGCCAGGTCTCTGGGTAGGGAGTAGCTCAGCCCACAAACCAGCATCTCAGCAGCCTTTTGAGCAGAATTCTTAGCAGAAAGATTAAGGGACATGCCCCTGAAGCGAAGGAGCCATTGGAGCAGCCTGTGCAATGGACCTTTGCCTGGTGAACTGCCTGGGTAATTTATAGCTCAATAGTTTGAATCTGATATCCAAAAATGGGAAGACAGAAGAACAAAACGCAGTCTCAGAACACAACCCCACCCAGAACAAGTCCTGGATGCGAGGATATAGGGGAACCAGGAAGCCATATACCTGCAAGTTCTGAAAAGATTGCACTCGAAATAAAGAAACATCTCCAACAGGCCATAGAAGAAATTAAAGCAGAAATAAGCCACATACCTGCAATTTATGAAACAATTACGTCCAAAGTAATGAAACAACTCCATCAGGCCATAGAACAGATTAAAGCAGAAATTAGTCACATACCTGCAATCTCGGAAACAATCACATGCAAAGTAAAGAAACAACTCCATCAGGCCATAAAAGAGATTAAAGTAGAAATATTCTCTCAGACAAAAAATGAACTGAAAACCATAATGGAAGAAATGTTCCACACATACAGAGAAGAAATAGATAAAAGAATAGAAGAAAATAGGAAACAAATGGAAACGTTACAAGAGCAATTTAGCAATGAATTACCACAAATGAAACAGATCCAAAGAGATTGCTAGGAATTGAAAACTTCCACTGAAAGCTGGCAAAACCACTTAAATGAAGCCAAAGATAGAATTTCAGATCTTGAAGACAGCATGGCAGCGAATGAGCATGAAAGGAAGGATCTCATAAAGTCATCAAGGATCCAAGAAAAATCAATCCAACAGCTGCAAGATGAGGCAAAAAGAAATAATATTCGAGTTATAGGAGTTAGTGAAACAGCAGGAGACAACACAAATGATATAAAAAGAATATTTGCTGAAATAATAGCAGGAAATTTCCCAAACATGGTAAAAGATACTGAAGTACAGTTAATCGAGGCATATAGAACCCCAACGAGCCATAACCCAAAGAAAACCACACACAGACATATAATAGTCAAGATCCCAGACATCCAGCAAAAGAACACAATATTAAAAGATGCTAGAGAAAAGGAACAGATCACCTATAAAGGAAAGCTCATCAGAATCACAGCAGACTTCTCAACGGAAACCATGAAATCAAGAAGAGCTTGGAGTGAGGTATTACAGATTCTGAGACAAAACAACTTCCAACCCAGACTGATGTATCCTGCAAAACTATCCTTCAAATTAAATGGAGAAATAAAATATTTCCACGACAAAGAACAACTGAAGAACTTCATGAATGCTAAACCAGCATTGGAAAAAGCACTAAAAGATATTCTAGACAGAGAAAAAAGTGACCACAATCCCAAAAACAACAATGGAAATATACTCTCAAACAGAACAAGTAAGTAAACAGACAGCAAAGGAAGGAAAACAACAACAAGTAAATAACATGACTAGAATAAGCCAACATATAACCATTAATGTAAATGGCCTCAATTCACCAGTCAAAAGGAAAAGATTGGAAGAGTGGATTAAGGAACACAATCCAAAGATATGTTGTATACAGGAAACATATTTTACTCAAAAGGAAATCCACAGGCTGAAAGTTAAAGGATGGAAAACAATTCTCCATGCAACAGGTCCCAAGAAAAAAGCAGGGGTAGCTATTATGTTTGCAGGCAATGTAAACTTCAAACCAAAAACAATCAAAAGAGATAAAGAAGGCCACTACATACTAGTTAGGGGAAAGCTGCAAGAGGAAGAGGTAACAATCCTAAACATTTATGCACCAAACAATGGAGCACCAAACTTTACAAGTCAAATCTTAACAGACGTGAAAAATCAAATAACTAATAACACTATTGTAATAGGGGACCTAAACACCCCTCTGACGCAAAGAGACAGGTCAACTGGAACAGACCTGAACCAAAAGTGTGAACAAATGGACTTAGTAGATGTATACAGAGTGTTCCACCCCACAACATCAGAATACACATTTTTCTCAGCTGCACACGGGTCTTTCTCTAAAATTGACCACATTCTAGCCCATAGAGCATATCTACCTAAATGCAAAAGAATTGAAGTTATCCCATGCATATTATCAGACCACAGCGCAATGAAATTGGAAATTAATGACAAAGATAACTTCAAAAACCGCATAAATGCTTGGAAATTGAACAAGAACCTCCTGAATAACCAATGGGTCACACAAGAAGTTAAGGAAGAAATTAAAAATTACCTACAAATAAATGAAAATGCAAGTACAACCTACCGGAATCTGTGGGATGCAATGAAAGCAGTCTTCAGAGGGAAATTTATAGCAGTGAACTCATATGCAAAGAAAACAGAAAGAGAGCAAATAAATAGCCTAATGTTACACCTCAAACTCTTAGAAAAAGAGCAACAAGCCAAACCAAAACCCCAAAGAAGGCAGGAGATTATAAAACTCAGGGCAGAAATTAATGCAATTGAGATGAAGAAAACTCTACAAGAAATTAGTGAATCAAAGAGCTGGTTCTTCGAAAGAATGAATAAAATTGATAAACCCCTAGCCAACCTTATCAAAGAAAGAAGGGAAAGAACTCAAATTCATGCAATAAGGAATAAAAAGGATGAAATCACTACAGATCCCACAGAAATCTAAAAGATCATTAATACCTACTTTGAAAATCTTTACTCCCATAGGATAGAAAATTCAGAAGAAATGGACCGATTCCTAGAAAGGTACAAATTACCAAAATTGAATCAAGAAGACGTAAAAATCCTGAACAACCCAGTATCAATTAATGAGATTGAAAAGTCACTAAAAACTTACCAACAAAGAAAAGCCCAGGCCCTGATCGATTCACAGCAGAATTCTACAAACCATTCAGAGAAGATTTAATGCCAATACTCCTCAAACTCTTCAATGAAATCGAAAAGGAAGCAACTCTCTCCAACACATTTCTTGAGGCAAGTATTATACTGATACCAAAACCAGAGAAAGACCCAACCAAGAAAGAGAACTATAGGCCAATCTCTTTAATGAACATAGATGCAAAGATACCTAACAAAATGCTAGCAAATAGATTACAGCGATTCATAAGGAAAATTATGCACCACGACCAGGTAGGATTCATTCCAGGAATGCAGGGATGGCTCAATATTCGCAAATCAATTAAGGTAATACATCATATGAATACAGCCAAAGACAAAAACCACATGATCATCTCAATAGATGCAGAAAAGGCTTTCGATAAAGTCCAACATGCATTCATGTTAAAAACCTTAGAAAAAATAGGAATAGATGGTCTCTACCTCAATCTGATCAAAGCCATCTATGACAAACCAACAGCCAACATCATACTAAATGGACATAAACTGAAAACTTTCACTTTAAAGTCAGGGACAAGACAAGGATGTCCATTGTCACCACTCCTATTCAACATAGTTCTGGAAGTACTAGCCAGAGCAATCAGAGAAGAGAGAGAAATAAAAGGAATAAGGATAGGAAAGGAAGAAGTCAAACTATCACTATTTGCAGACGACATGATACTATACATGGAGGACCCCAAAAACTCCACAAGAAAACTCCTGGAATTAATCAACAAATTGAGCAGCGTAGCTGGATGCAAAGTCAACACCCAAAAATCCATAGCATTCCTATACACGAACAACAAACAGACTGAGAGAGAAATTGAGGAAACCATACCTTTTACAATAGAAACCAAGAAATTGAAATACTTAGGAATCGATCTAACAAAGAATGTGAAAGATTTATTCAGTGAAAACTACAGTACTCTGAAAAAGGAGATCGAAGAGGATTTCAATAAATGGAAAAACATACCCTCCTCATGGTTAGGAAGAACTAACATTGTGAAAATGTCCATACTACCAAAACTGTTGTACAGATTCAATGCAATTCCCATTAAACTACCATTAGCATACCTCACAGATCTAGAGAAAATATGCCTCAAATTCATCTGGAACCAGAAGAGACCCAGAATAGCAAAAGAAATCCTGGGCAATAAGGACAAGTCAGGTGGAATCACAATCCCTGACCTGAAATTATACTACAAAGCAACTCTAATAAAATCAACCTGGTACTGGCTAAAAAAGAGTCCTGAGGATGAATGGAACAGACTGGAAAATGCAACCATAACGAAAAACCCACTCAGCAACCTAATATTTGAGAAAGGGGCAACCAAACTCACTGGAAAAAAGATGGCCTGTTTAATAAATGGTGCTGGAAAAAGTGGCTTGCCTCTTGCTGAAAACTGAAAATAGACCCCAGTCTATCACCATGCACCAAACTCAGGTCAAAATGGATCACAGACCTCAACATTAAAACAGAAACTCTAAACCTATTGGAAGAGAAATTAGGTAAAAATCTTGAAGACATAGGAGTAGGCAGAGAGTTCATGAACAGAAATGAAATTGCAAGGGAAACACTTCATAGAATCAATAATTGGGACCTCATCCTACTGAAAAGTTTTTGTACATCTAAAGAAATCACCAGCAAAGTAAAAAGAAAACCCACAAATTGGGAAAAAATCCTAGCTGGCTGTCCCTCACACAAAGGTCTTCTATCTAGAACATAGAAAGAATTAAAAAACATGTACCTGTCCCAATTCAAAGACCCAATCCAGAAATGGGCATCTGAGATGAATACACACTTCTCAGACAAAGAAATACAAATGGCAAATAAATATATGAGAAAATGTTCCACATCCTTAGTCATTCGAGAAATGCAAATAAAAACAACATCGAGATTTCATCTCACCCCAGTAAGACTGGCCAGTATGAAAAAGTCATCCAATAACAG
>PVLD010008149.1:0-18747 GCA_004027595.1 Dinomys branickii | reverse complement strand
TAGAAGATGTGAAAACATCATATCACTCTGATATATGTGCACCCATGTTTATAGCAGTTCAATTTGTAATAGCTAATATGTGGAAGCAACCGAAGTGTCCATCCACAGAAGACCGGATTAAAAAACTATGGCATTTTTATATAATGGAATATTATTCAGCTGTAAAGAGGGATAGATTTGGGGCCTTTGTGGGCAAATGGTCACAATTGGACACCATACTCATAAGTGAAGTAAATCTGAGGTACATGTGCAGGCAACGTATTGTGTCACTGGTGTAAGAACCTGAGGGTGGGAATATAAACTAAGAGACATGAAGGAAATCCGTTCAAAAGCAAAGAACACATGGGACGTGGGTAAGGAGAAAAGAAAGAGGCAAAAACGTATGTATGTATGTAAGTATATACGTTTGTGCAGGATGGCTAACATGATTGTACTATTATATTACGTCACTTAATGGTAAGGAATAGTTGATGACTGGTTGTTTGATCAATCTTGTATGTCTATATGTGTTCTCTTGAGCATACACTTTGAAGATATCAATGTGGAATGCAACAACTATTGTTGGTTTTCTGTTGCTTTGTCTAGAATTCAATTCTGACTATACTGTTATTGTGCTACTTTGTGCCTCTTTATTAATGCTTTCTGTTTTTCTTTCTGTTGACGTAGTTCTTTTTCTGTCACACTTAAAAAAAAAGAAAGAAAAATTATATAAAAAAATGTAAGTAAGTATGTATGTATATGCAGCATATCTAACATAGTTGTGCTACTGACTTAGGTCACTTTATTGTAAGGAATAGTTGATGATTAATTGTTTGATCAATTTTGCATGTCTATGTCTATGTTCCTGAATATACACTTCGAAGTTATCAATATGTAATGCAACAATCATTGTTGATTCCCTGTCTCCTTGTCTGTAACTCAGTTTTGATTGTACTATTCTTATGCTACTTTGTTTCTGTTTGTTAATATGTTTTTGTTCTTTTACTTTTAAAATAAAAAAAAAAGAATCTAATCATAAGCCAGAGCCAAGGGGACTTGTTAATGTAGTTCATCTCCAGGGACATATAGGGTAGAGAAAGATGAGGAACGACACACGGTAAAGGGGAATCCTGACACACTGTGGTAAAAGTGAATGTCTAGCACAAATATTTATGATGTCAACAGATAGATACAGGCCCAGGTATGCCAGGTGAATAGAATCTGTAAGCATTCTAATTTGGGTGATGTGGGGATACCTCAGCGTAATTAATGGCAGACTAATGGCAACCAACTATGGAAGGTCCAAAATGTAAGAGGGAAAGGAGGCTGATGTAGTTCTTACATGTGAAGCCCTGGACAGACCACAGGGGAGGAAGGTAGGGCACTTGCAGCTGCACCTTAGGGAAACACTCAAGAAACGTGGAGAAGGGGCTGTGCAGACCCCCTCAGACATGAGAAGACAGTTGGTGAAGAGCTATAGGTTGTGGGATAGGTGACCAGTGTCCGGTGATGACATCTCAGCTTCGGAGATTCACAGTAAAGCGTGCTGATGAAGACAAGCACACTTCCCTGTGGGAAGGCCAGAAGTCCATTTTAAAACCAGAAGCTTTATGCCATGAGCTCACAGCACACTCACAAAGGAAAAATCTCTGTGTGTAGCTGGAGGCATTTTAACAGAAAGCGTGACATTTCAGAATTAGCTGACTCTGGTAGGGAGCACACGCTTTCTAGACCCCAGAGAGCACCAAGTGAATGTCAAATTCACGCACAAATTAAGGACAGAGTCAAGAAATTCAGAGAGTGGAAGTCACCAGGGGTGCATGGAGGATGCACTGGGATCTCAGATCTGAGGAACAAGGAAGGGACATTTAATTCCAGCAGAGTGTGGCTCATATGAGGTTGTTTTTCTTCCACTCAGAGCTTCTTCAAGACACTTCATGGTGGCTGACAGAAAAGGACTCCAAATTCCATATTGAAAAAATAAAGACAGGAAGTATTTGTGTATGTCCTCTGCAGGCCTCCAAAATTCCCTGTCTGTCTCAGGCTGAAGGAATTTGACTGCCAGATGGATGGGCGTTTGGCTATTTCCCTTTAGAACTGGGGACTTAAGGAAGGCATTTCCTCAGAGAGCATCCAAGTTCCCACGGACATTCTGCAGAACCAAGCCATTGGAAGATCTGCCACCTCCAGTGAGACCCTGACATGCATGGGAATTGGGAGAGGGGCTCGCCTGCAATTCCAAAGGGACATCTAATCAGTGATAGTTACTGGCCTGACAGACCAGCACTGAGGAAGTGCCTCTATTTCAATTTCTGAGAGTCCCTATGTAGCAGGGTGGGAGAATGTTAATGATCTCTAGGGATAAATTGCGCAGTGTCTTTTGACAGGTATATGAGCATTGAACAGGAAATCATAAAATGCCTTTTAGAAATAGACAGCTGGTGGAAGGCGGCTGCTCTGAAGGCTAATATTCTCCCCTGGAACAAAGTACACCATTATTAGGGCAGTTGTCCATTAGGAAATTATCTCCAAGGAAGGCTTGGAAATGTAAGGACATGAAGACACACCCTTCATTGTCAGCTAAGCGAGAAGAGGGAGCTCAGAAAAACATGAATTTAGAGGCAAGGTCTAGGTTCAAATTCAAACTCTTCTGCTTAATAACTGGGCAACTTGAATGAATCATGCAAGGGCATTCACCTTTCCTTTTAAAGACGCCTGTGCAGATTAGGAGGTACTCAGTTAACTCCATTGTAGCCACTGCTTATTCAACAAGGATGACCCAGAATAGCCACAGCTTCATGGTCAGTGAACTATAACCTGAGGGATGTAAAATTCTGATTTAATAAATCAAAGTTTGATGATCATTCTTAGTGATGGAGCAGCTGAACCATGAGGTCTATTCTATATGACCCTGCCTTGACCCTGAGTTGCATTATTTTCCCTCTTCCTCCTTTCCTTTTCCCTTCTTCTTCTCCTTCTGTGAGTCTTTCTTATAAGCAATCACTTCACAGAAAATATTTCCCAGCAGTACGGCTGGGTGATGATCAGACAGTGACTATTGTAAGAAATATCCAAGCTGCCCCGTACTGTTCCCAGCGGATTTCAATCTTCACAGAGAGACTGCAATAATGACTGTGGTCTGTGAGGATGTCAGAATAAACCTGGGTACCGGCTAAGAGCTGAAGAAGCGGGGGGACAAACATACAAAGATTTATGTAGGTTCCTTGACTCTCATTCATACATAATCAATGGGCTTTTGTGTACAAAAATTAAGCAATTTGTGTTATGAGACATTTTTGAAAAACATTTGAAAGCTTTGAAAGTTTCAAGTCAAGTCTGTTGTTTTAGTGCCCATACTGGCCACTCAGGATGCCCTCATGGGCGAGCAGCTGTGGAAAATCCATTTCTTTGTTCTAAACAGATCTTAAGCATTCTGGGCTATGCAATTTAATTGCAATGGAATATATTACAGACATTCCCCAGATCATAATAATTATGAGGTTACAGAAGGATGTTATGTTCTTACTATATTCCCTGCAAGAAAATTTAGTATTCCTAGCATCCATAAAGTGCTAAAAACACATTTAAAATTTAATTACAGTTATGTTTTTCAGCAACATCATCAGGTGAAGGAAAAACATTATTACCAAAACAATTAGAAAATCAATTCATGAAATTTGAAGACATTTAATCTCCTTTTCTCAAGGGGGCAGTTTAATCCCTAGTAAAGCTTACTGAAAATTAGGAATAGTTAATTAATAGCTCCTTAACCCATAACTCCCCAGAAAACAATTTATAAGAAGGAAAAAGGAAAGGAAAACAAAGGAAAGGCAGGACAGGAAAGGTAGGAAAGCGAAGGAAAGGATTCCTCAATAAAAATTGCAATAAAGTTTTGTAATTATAGTTTCTAAGCTCTCCACCTACCCCAGGACCTCCAAGCTTATGTTTAAGAGTTCAGATGTACTGCTAAGCCCATATACTAAGAGATACCTTCTATCTCTTTGGAAAACTTGCAGTGGCTGTCAGGATAACTTTGATCTTCTACTTTAGGTCAACACCAATGCACTTGGTGAACTTTCAGGTCAGTTATCTTTCTATAAAGTTGAAGGATTATATGGCAGTGGTAAGACTAGTACTACAAGTCCTGGTAAGACTAATCAGTACAGGGAGGCAGCCCATTGGGAGATGGGGAAGGAACAGAGAAAAGGGGAAGGGTGGGAGAAAGGGAATAAAAAATAATCAAGATGAATGTGTACCAAGTTCCCCCAACAAATATAGATATCATGTACTGCAAACAAACCAATAAAAAAAGACCAATCAGTGTGATAGGGAGATGGTGCTGTAGACTCACCACATGGGTAGTAACAAGAATTATACTACTGAGCACATCCTGCACACCTAGAGCTCTTCGGGGATGATTCCATTTAATTCTCCCAGTGACTCCATGAGGGAGTGGTCATGTATCATGAACAGATAGAAAAATATGATAGTAAGTGGTAGAGACAGGGTTCCAATTCAAGTGTCTCTCATTTAAAGCCCGCACTCTACACCTTGCCTCAGTGCCCTATCTTGAGAAATCTGCTTTGTGCCGAGTGGGAAACCATTTGCAGGCCTTTCTCTTCTTGCCGCTCTAGGCTCCTATTCCCATTTCACTTCCTTGAGAAGGGGATGGAACCTGGAGTTGGAAGAATACCAGCTTCTGTGAAACAGAAACACATTCATGAAGTGGGTCCATGTAGCCTGGGACTTTTTGTCCAAAGATGAATGACAGATGCCAGCTGTGCAGCTCTGGCTGCGCCGCACTGTGCAGGCCTGCCAGTCCTCCTGGGATTTCCAGCTACTGCACATGAAGCCCACCCTGGTCATTCCCCATCCCCTGCTTCTTTTATATTTTCTTTTTCATAACACTTTTTATTTTATTTTTACCTGACAAGCAAAAACATAAATTTATATAAACAACGAGGTATCATGTACATTGTTTCAATGCATGTATACACCATGTAATATTTATATCAGATTATGTATATTTACATCCTCAGCCATCTATCATTTGTTCATGGTGAAAATATACAAAATCCTTTCCTCTAGCTTTCTGAGAGGTACAGAACACACATGTAACCTATGGTCAACCTATTGTGAAATAGAATTCCAAAGCTTTTTGCTCCCATAAAACTTGAGCTTAGTATCTATTGATCAACCTTTCCTTATCCCTTTCTCCCTCCCTTCTACTCTTCCCAGCCTCTGGTAACCACCATTCTATTCTCAGTTTATATGAGATTAACTTTTTATTTTCCACATACGAAATGAGACAATTATCTGGTTAATGATATCTTAGTTATTGCAGGCTGATCAGTTCTGCAATCTCCCAAATGAGTGTACAGCGAAGGCCAAATAAAAAGAGGCAAGTGGAATGATTTCAGGGCTCCAGGAGGATCAAACCCCTCTCACAGTATTTGAGATTCTCTTGGGGCTAAGACCAAGACCTTCTCTGGGTGGCCTGTATTTATTTGGTTATCAAAAGAAGGGAGGGGAGTACTCAAGAAGGGAGGAATTACTCAAGGATTTCTCCAAGTAGGGTATTAAATCAATCCTTAATAAGGATTAAGTTAATCCACCCAGGAGTGAGATGCCTGAGGCTACAGTTTTTATCTAGTTGAGATCAGATCCAGGTGCACTTGGCTGTGATCTTGTCTTACCCTTTGAGGTTTTCCAGCTTCATCCACCATTACAGGTTTTAGTAGGGATTAGTGACTCACAGAGGTTCACTTACTGTGAGTTCATCACCCACTTCCAGACAAGTGGCCTAGGCTTTGGACAGATTCACAAGTAAACATAAAAAACCAATTGGTTAATTTAAGTCCTTCTCAGGGGTGCTTCATAATGGTGTCCATCAGTTCTTCCTTTTTGTGTTTTTATTTCAGCAGTTGAAACATGGCTAGCATTGTTGGCTTTGGCATTCCCTGTAGCTGACTAAGAACAGAAGTAAAAGGCACAAACATATTAATATACTCAGTCTATTATAGAATCTATGGCAGGTCTGTTGGTGGTGTACTTCACCACTGATTTGAAGATCTCCTCTCTATGGCCACATGTTTCAGAGTGGCATCCATAATGTTGATTTATGACAAGTTATGAATTCTCTTTATAAGGTGGATCTGGTGGATCCCGCTAGAAGGAATCTAGCATATTTATTGTTGATTTCATCTGTATGGTTACTTGGAGTTTGTACGCTTTAGGCAAGAATAATTTTTTGGAGAAATTAGTATTACTATGGCATTGTTTTATTCATCTTGTAAGTTATACTTTTCTGCTGGTTGTTCAAGACCAAGTTAAAATGAGACCTGTATTGATTAAAATTAACTCCTTGCTATGTATCAAGGTCAGTTAAATCTCCTCAGGATTTTCCTTGGAGCCATGTACAGTGCCTCTCAGTTCTTCTGCCATGGTAGCCCTTTGCATGAGTCATGCCATTACTTGACCAAGTTGCTTTCTCTGAAAGCCTGGGAAGTTTTTCTGTCCTGGTGACTCTCCTTAGGCACACTATACACTGTAGAATAACTTTCCTCTATGGTCCCACAGTCTCCTTGATCAGAAGATCAGGGACTCAACTGAGTTATAGGACATCAAAGCAAAGGTTCTCTCGTGTCTTGGGTCCTCAGTGACCTCAGAGACATCATGCCATACTTACCTTTCTGTGCCTAGCTTATTTTATTTCCATTTCCTTCCATATTGTCACAAATAACAAGATTTTGCTTTTTTATATGGCTCATTAGTCTTCCTTTGAGCTACATTTTCTTTATCTGCTCATCAATTGATGGACATTTAAATTGACATGAAGCCGTATCATTCCTGGAATGATTTCATTTATTATCTGTTGTTTGCGGTCTGTCTTAAGTGCCTTAAGAGCAGGGACATTGTCTTTTTCACCTTAATTCTCAAAGCCTGGATATGGTAGATGCTCAACAGGTACTTGAACAGATTCCTGACTAGATAAAGGAAGGAGCAGACATCTATCTAATGGGATAAAAGAAGGCGTAATATTAGCTTCATTCTCTTTCTATGGAACATTTTGCTAAGAGAATTTTACTTTCAAAGGTTCTACTCTTAATAATGACTCAAGGAATAAGAAACAGATTCTCTTTGCCAAAACATGTAAGCATTTATTTACATACATAGAGTAAGATCCAGGTACTCTATTACACACTTCTCAATATGTTCTAGACTTTTCAAAACTATTAAGAAAATTAACCATAACTTGAAAATAAGGTAAGAAGTAGGCAGCATATACTTTCAGTATCATTCACGGGCCAAGTCCACCCAAAAGTTTTTAGGATATATATTTTGGTTGTTTGTTTCTTTCTCTTTCTTTTTGAGACAGTATCTCTCTATGCAGTTCAGGCCAGCCTTGAGCTCACTTTGTAGGCCAGGCTGGTCTTGAACTTGCAACGATTCTCTTGCCTCAGCCTGCCAAGTGCTGGGATTACAGGCGTGCACTACCACATTAGGAGATGTATTTATTTTTATTTTTGTGTGCTATTCTAGAGTTAGTAAAAGTGCACATTAATTTTAGATATCTAGAAAAGCTGAAAATTATTTTTATCTAGTGGACTAAATAATACCAAAGATTAGTTTATTGTCCTCCGACCTGAACCAGTTTCTATGTAATACAGCAATTTTATCCTAGTATTTGTTTATTAAAGTGTATAAACTTACTTTCCCCAATGCTCTTTGAATGGGTAATAGCTTGGTAATTTTTACATTGATTAATGAATAAAATATTTAACATGTGTTCAATTTACATTTGCATAAATATCATGATGTTACCTTTTAGAAAAGTTTTCTTTACACCACCCACCCCACCCACATAACTTAAAAGAACAATGACATTCATCTTTTCTTCTGTAAAAGTTAAGTGACTCAAACAGGATTCTATGTGCAATTGCCCCATTATTCGGGATCACCAAACAAACTGGCCATCAACGTAAAGGCTGGGTTCGTTGAGAAGGTTTATGTCTTCCATGTATGTAGTGCACATTTCCCATGTATGACAAGGGCTGGGAGAAAATGAATACACATGTAAATATAAATATGTAGAAGGAGAAGAAAATATATATGTGTTATATGTGTGTGCACATGCCTGTGTGCATATAAAGTTTGGCTATCCCTATCAACCCCCAAATACCCCTTCTTTCTCCCTTGATCTGCCTCAGATCATTCACATAATTCTGGGTCCTTATCTCTGATCTTACAGTTGTTTATGTGTGTCTCACAACATATATAAACTCCTGTGTCTCCTTACCACTTTCTCTCATGTTTTCTAACAGCAACTAATGTTAACGCTTCCAATGGATGTGATTTTGATTCATACTCATGTGTATGTCGCAGCCCTCATTATTGTTTTCTGATTTGTTCATACTCAGTTATCACCCACTCTTCCTTCCTGGTGTGAGGTCAATCTAGCTCCTTTCCTTCCTGAGCCAGCTTGATTCCTTCTCAATGCTTCCAAAGTTCTCCCCACATCTAGAGAATGCTGCTCACTAAGAAAACATCAGTAAAAGTTTTTTTCTCACAGAATACACTGTGAGAACACTCAATATTTATGGGTATTTGGACCTGAAAAGACTAAGGATTGTTTCCAGGCTGGCATTTATTATGAAAGCTTCCCAATTAGCATGGTGCAAACAGACAGTTGCTTCTCATTGCTGGCTACAAATACAAAGGTATTATATATTGTATATTTTTTGTATTTGTGGTGGTGGGTAGCAGAAGACAGGATTTACCAGCTATGATATTTGAACTTGTCTTTTGTTCTCTGCTTCTCATGTACTCCCCCCACCCATTTTATTGGCCAGAAGAAACAAAGAAACGAGGCAAATGGGAAGTGCTACGTGGACTTCTCTTTGGGACCTGTTCCTCACCTTACATGGACAGTTCAGCAAGATTGAATGTCAGTATGACAGAAATGCCAAGGTGACACGAAGGTGAAGTCCCAGTTTTCTCAACCGATGTTAAATGGTCACCATGTTGGAGACCAGACAGTGAAATTATAGAAGATACAAGGAGAATCTATAACCTTTGACCAAGTCTGACATCTGTGATAAGATCTGTTGTTTTTTTATTAAGAGTTAAGCATATAAACTGTAGAGGGAAAGAGACCTTGGTTTTTATAAGACTTATATGACAATTTTTTTTTTACAATATTTAAAAGGAAAAAAAAATTTTAGACCCTGAAAAGGGGGCATTTTACCTAAGCAAAGAAACTTTGGTAATGATATGCTAATAATAAATAAGACTAAGCTTTTAAAAGGAAATTCAAGGGAATGTCTTATGAATAGGGAACTAATTGGATATAAAACAACAGAAACAACTTCTGTATAAGGAGGTCTACTTAAGGACAGATATAATTTGGAACTGGAGTCAGTCTAGAGAATGTGTCAAGGCCCTTACAATTATAAAACACTGTGAATATCCTCTACTATAACTAGAACTAAGACAAATTAAAACTGCCCCTTTAAAGGGCTCCAGTATATACTTAAAGCAATACTGGGTTACAAAGAAACTGAATTATTTTGGAGAGAGTGCATCCAGTAACGTTAGGGGTAAAGTCAAAGCAGGTCACCTAGTCATGCATAAAATGCCTCTGAGGTTCCTTTTTGGAAATAAAACTACGGGTCGGATGGACCAAGAGTCTGAATGAGATGTTGTTGCTCTTGTTTTTCATTTCTGTGTACCATAGTGTCAAGGTCACAAGAAGCTGTACTGTAGATAGGAGATAAATATCTAAAGGAGTTAGACTACTGAAAATGTATCTTAAGGGATACATTAAGATATAGTAAAAGCTTAAATACTCATGAATAATTTGCATCACATTCAGAAAAACAAGAATGGCTTCATGTGGATTGATTTAGAAGCAACTCGGGCCAAGGAGAAAAACTGACCTGAGTAGAAGCCTCTGGACCCTTCCTACATTTGTTTAAGGGATCAAGACAGCCTGGATTTATCCAAAATACATGGGCCTACATAAGGCAGTTGGTTACAAAAATGCTAACTCATTTACCTAAAGTTATAAAGTATTACTGAGGTTTCCCCCAAATCAGCTTCCCAGGAAAGAATCACCAGGACAGAAACACTGTACAATCCTTGTCTCAAATCTTTTTCAAGATGGAGCAAAGTCAGACGCTGACAATGATGGAATATTAGGGTAATGCTAGCTCAGTTATTCTAACAATGTGCTCTCCTGTTATTTAGGCGACAGCCTTTTTCTTTCTTGGTCATCTGGCATTTTCTGATTTGGTAGTGAAATGCGGCTCCTTTAACTGACTACTTGTTAAAAGGATGCAATTTTTTCTGTACTAAACCATGTAAAATATAACTTTCAAGAAATCATTATGCAGGAAGGGGACAAATGAGCTAAACGTGAGAGGCCTTGTGAATTCCAAAACAAAGGAAAGCAAATGTGCAAGACAGAGCCTGGGAAACGAATATGCTTTTAATGCAAATATATTTCACTTAAAGCAAAACATTGGTTCAAGGGATATCCATTAAATGCTGGTGCGCCTGAAAAGATCCTGGCCATGGCAATCCATTCATAGAGAATCTACAAAGCTGAGATGCAAATTTAAGACTTCAATGTAGCTAAATCCCCAATGTTATTTATGGCTTGCCCTCATGAATGTAATTTTTAAGACCATCCCTATAATGGAAAAAACAGTGATTATTCTCAGTGGCCTCTCAAAATGTAATTATAATGTATTTGATTAATTGTTTCTATACTGAGGTAAACTATAATTTATACATTTTTGTGTGGTGTGTGTGTATGTGTGTGTGTGTGTGTGTGCACATGCGTGCAAATGCGTGTGTGTATGTGTATATGTGTGTGTGTGGCACTGGGGCTTGAACCCAGAGCTTGCCAAGTGTTCTGTATGTGCTGAATAAAGAAAAAAAAAGAAAGAAAGCTAATGCCACTGTGATGGGGGCAACATATCATTATCTGTTCCATTGTTTATAATCACACTCTAGAGTTATGGGGTAAGATACACAGTGAGCATTTGAGATTCACTGCTACAGACTCTGAAATAGGCTTCGGGGCAGAGTTTATAAATAAAATCAGGAGTACTGTTGTTTCACCTCCTGAGTCATTTGTTTCTAAAGCACTTAGAATTCTTGACAAAAGGTAGAAAGCACGCTGTCCTTCACTAACTAATTAAACTGGTAAGAAGGCATGGAGCATGAAGCATGAATTACTTCTTGTTTAATTTCATACAGTTGAGAAGTAATCTTCCAGATGCTGTGCATAGGTCAAATGACTACTCAGAATGATCACATTAACCTTTCACTCCCTGCTACACACCTACGCAGCAAGACAGCCACCAGCAGATTCCTCCAAATATGACTTGCCAGAAAGCTTGTAGGAGAAGGATTAGGTTTATTCTGCTGCTGTCCTACTGAGAGCCCCTACTAAGTGCCAAGCCTCTCCTTGCGCTGGGGAGACCAGTGGCGGTCATGACTTCCCAGGTGTCTGTCCTCATGAAACTTGTGATGTAAGTTACACTTCTGCCTAAGTGAGGCTGACTGAGAAACAGGAGATCACATCTAAAAGTGCTGGAGACTCTGCAGATGAAACTTAGAAGAAAGGAAACAAAAGCCAGATTTTCCCCGTGTTTCTGGTTGTAATGCGGTAGTGGTTGTTTGTGGGTGTGTGAATGGATGGCACTGTGGGCATGGGACAGAGGTTAGAAGACAGTGTTCCCGCTTTTCGTCTCTGGAGTAAACAACATATGGTTTCATGATGAAAAAAGTTACAAAATCATAACCATAACTATAGCTAGGGTTTGCTGAGTACATTCTATGAGCCATGGCTCATACTAAACACATGAGTTATCTTATTAAATACTCACAGTGACTCTGTAATTTTTATTACCCTCATTTTACAGATGAGTAAACTTCAGCTTAAAGGTAATAATGATGGTTATAAGCAAAGAAATCTGGCAAGAGGGTCTACAGCCCGTTTTACTCTGTGCTTAATTCACTTTCTGCATCTTCAGAATGAGAACCGCAGGAGAGGGGCATCTGCCTCACCACGGGTAAGGGCGGTTCTGTGACTCTGCCAAGCTCAAGTGACCCATAGTTGCACGATCACCCATCTTTTCTTTCCAGGAAATGTCTCACACCAGCCTGTGCTGTTTTGAAATGCCTGCCCATAGATTGTGCATCTGACCTGTACACTTCCAAGGCACTTATGTCTCTCTCTTGCTTGTTACAGACATCTAATCCAGTCTGCTGATTCCGGGGTAAAACCCACTCTACCTATAGTCAGTGGTTTCTGTCCCTTACAATTTTAAGGTCACTTCTCTCATCCTCTTGGAATGAGAGCAGTTTCTTTTCCCACAGAGCAGGGCTGGGAGAGCACTTCCCTGGTTTAAGCATCACCTAAGGTTTAAATCACTTATTAAAATTAGAGATGAAAAATTTTATGCTTCATATTCCATATCTTCCACAATGAGGCCCTCTTGCCACTTTAATCAGTGAACATCCTTCATATATGGTTGTTCACCCTTCCCTTGACCACCTCCATTGATGGGAAAATCAGTACTTACCACAGCCATGCATCCCAATTGCTTTCAAGGAATGTATTTATTCAACATTAATTACATTCATAAAATGAGCAGAGGGGAAAGTTTGAAGCAAAAGACTGTAATAGACATCCCAAGACCTCACCCCAGAGAAAGCTCAAGTAGAGGAACCAGGACTTGCACACTAAGAGCCAGAACTTGAAACTATAGTTCTGTAAGAGCTCAGGAGACAGAAAGGGGAACCTGGGCTGTGATAGCTAGTCAGATACATGCACCCAATGATAATATCTCAATCTTCTGAATAACTAAAGAAGTTCATAGCACTGTAAATTTTTGGGAAAGAGTCAGCAATAAGTGCTGGTATTGCTTTTAGTGTTCACAACAAAATGACTACTAGCTTCTTTTCTAACATATAAATTGTATACAATAAAATAATCACTTTAAGTGTATCTGACAAGTTTTGACAAACACACACACACACACACACACACACACACGCACACACACACACACACACACACACTGGTGTGTTTACTGCAGCAGTCAAGATGTAGACCATTTCCATCATTTCTAAAAGTTTCCTCTGCCCATTTTGGCCTGATTCCTAGATTCCTAGCCTCCTGGATTCCTAGATTTTATGTTTAGGTTACCATGTATTTTTGAGTTAATTTTGGGTATGGTGTAAGGTAAGGGTTAATGTTCATTATTTCCCCTTAAGGATATATATTTCAGCATTATTTGTTGGAAAGAACTTTGAATAATTTTACACATCTGTAAAAAATTAAGTGACAATATATGCATGGCCCTATTCTTCTCTGTTAGTCTATCTATGCATATGACAATATTCCAACACAATACCACTTTGGTAATTGTAGATTAACAGGAAGGTTTTTTTTTCTTGTACTGGGCATTGAACACAGGGCCTTTGAGGTGAGATGTGTCCCCAGCCCTCCTCTATTTTATTTTGAGACAAGATCTTACTAAGTTGCTCAGATTGGTCTGGAACTGGCAATCCTCCTACCTCAGCCTTCCAGAAGGCTGGGACTGCAGACAAATGCTACCATATGCCACGGACAGAAAGTTTTTGAATCTTTCAGAAATCAGGTAGAGTAAGTCCTTCAATATTTTTCTTCTTTTCCAATATTGTGGTTATTCTAGGGTCATAGAATTTTTTATATAGATCATAGAACCAGCTTATCATTTTCTACAACAAAGTCTCTTGGAAATTTGATTGAAATTGTCTGACATTATGGATCCTTTGGGAAGAAGGAATATCTACAACCATACCAAACCTTCCTATCCATGAATACAATACACCTCTCCATTATTCAGGGCTCCCTTAAACTCCCCTAAATCAGTGATGCTGAACATTTTAGAGCCAAATGCTCAAAATACAACCTCAAACCCATTCATTTATTACAAAGTACCAATCCTGCAATTAAATCTGAACACTAAGGTTTTAGTTTAGAAAAAATAACTCATATATTAACATCTTTTGTCTTAAAAGTAAAATAAATAGGTTCACCAACAGTGCTCTAAATGTTCAATAAATTTTAGCATACATATCTTTACATGTATCTATTTAAATTTATTCTCAGGTATTTCATGTTCTTTGATGCTATAGAAGCCACGAGAAAGGGAATTCTTATTTCCCATCTGAGGAGGAAATTATTCAATCTTCCATAATTAAATTATGTTTTTTCACAGTTGCTTTTTACCAGGTTGAGAAAATTTCTACTATTGCTAATTTTCTAAGAGTTTTTTAAAAATAATGAATAGGTATTTAATTATCTTCAACATTTTTTGTGCATCTTCTGAGATTATTATAATACCTCTATGCTGTTAGTGGTATTCATTGTTTTGTTATTTAAAATGTTAAACCAACCTTGAATTCCTAAGACAAATATGACTTGGACATAATGTATCCATTTTATATATTGCTGAAGATGATTTGCTAATTTTTGGCTAAGGAGTTTTATCTAACTATTCGTCAGTAGATTTCTTATAACAACTTCATCTAATTTTGGTGTCAATGTAATACTGGTCTCTTATAATGAAATGGAAAGTGTCAGTCACCTCTTCCATTTTCTTAAAGTTAGTATATTGTTATTATTTTTCCCTTAAGGGTTTGACTGAAATAACTTTGGAAATATCTGGTGTTAGAGTTTACTTGGAGTGAAGATTTTTACCTATGATTTCAATTCACTAATATATAGAGTTATTTAAGTTTTTTATTTAATGACATATACAAGAAAGCCCCCTATTTTACACTTGATATTGGAAATTTGCATCTTCTGTTTTTCTTAACTAGTCTGGTAGTTTATCATGTGTGCATGTGTGTGTGTATGGGGTCACTGGGGGTTGAACTCAGGACCTCACATTTCTTTTCAATTTCTTAATATGGAAGCTATTTCATTAATTTTAGAAATTTCTTCTTCTTTATAACAAGCATTTAAAACTACACATTTCCATCTAAGTAAGCACTGCTTTACCTTCATCTCACACATTCTGATATGTTATATTTTTATTATCAAAGAGATTCAAATTAATTTATCTCCTTGTGGTTTCTGGTTTGATCCTTGGTTTATTTGTGTATATTGTTTAGTTTCCTGTATTTGGGGACTTCAATGACAGTTGAGTGCTTTTGACTTCCTATTTAATTCCATGGTGGTCAACAAACACACCTTGTAAGATTTTAATTCTTTTAAATTTAGTAAGCTGCTTTTATGAACCAGCATATGGTCTATTGTGGTGAATGTTCCATATACCCTCAAAAAGATTTGCATGCTGCTATTACTGACTGCAGTATTCTACTCTATCAATTTTATCAAGTGCTGCTTGAATCTTCCTTATGCAAACTGACTTTCTCTTCTAACAGTTGCTGAGAAATGAATGTTGAAATCACTAACCACAACCATAAATTTGCCTGTTCTTTCTGTTCTGTCACTTCTCTCCTCCTCCTCCTCCTTCTCCTCCTGCTCCCCCTTCTGTTCTTCCTCGCCTTTAGCTCTGTAATTTGGTACATTTAAATTTAAGAGTACTATTTGTTGATGTTAGATTATTCTCTTTATGAAATGTCTCTTCTTCTCTCTAATAATCTTTATTTTGAATCCTGCTTTTTCAGAAGGTACAGTTATAGTAGCCTATATATATTCAGAATTTGTTACATTTCTTTTCAGACACATTTAATTGTAACCTACCTGTGTCTTCATGTTTAAAATGTATTTCATATATTAATTGGATCTTATTTTGTATTCAGTTTTATAATTTCTGTCACTCATTGGGGTTTTTTAGTCCATATGTTAGTGTAAGTATTGATACACTTGAGTGTAAACTTACTGCCTTGATATTTGCTTTATATTTGCTGCCTTTAGTCTTTATTCTTCTATTTTTATTTTCTTTTGTTCTGTAGAGTTTTTTAACCAAATTGCATTACCTTCTCTATGGTGTATTATTTACCTTTATTTTCTTTTAATGGTTACTTCAGCATTTACAATATTTTAATTTAGCACTATTCACTATATTTAAGAATCTTAAAGCAGTGCACTTCTATTTCCTATCTTTGTGGTTATCATACTTTTCTATTTTTTATTTTAAAGAGAAAAGAAAACAAAATAAAATTTTGCTCCCTCATGCTTATAAACTCCAAATGTATTATTAACTATTTTTTGTTTAAATAGTTGGACACCTTTTAAAGATATTTTCAAGGCAGAAGCACTCTTTGTACTTACATATTTACCTATTTACAACTTGCCATTTTTTGCAGATCTGAATTTCTGTCTGGCATGATTTTATTTTGGTTTGATAAACCTAACATTTCTTGTAGTATAGGTTTTTCTGGTGAAGAATTGGTCCACTAAATTCTGTATATCTAATGGATAAACACCCTGATTTTTGATGGATATTTTGCTGATTATTCCAGGTTGGCAGGGTTTTTGTTTGTTTCTTTGAACATTTTAATGCTTTTACCCATTGTTTCCCTGAGATACTATATTTTCTTATATAAAAGATCAGTGACTATTCTTAACCTATTTTCTTTTACCTAACATGTTTCTTCTCTCTGGAAACTTTTAATATATTTCTTTATTGCTGCTTCCCAGAAAATTGATTACAATGACTTTCTTCTTTATTCTGCTTGGGTTTTATTGAGATTCTTGATTATATGAGTTTATAGTTCTTACTACATTTGGAAAATCTTTAGCCATTACTTACTCAATTTTTTCTGCCACTACCCTACCATTTTCTGGGACTTCATTTACATGTATGTTTCACTGCTTGAGCTTGTCTCTCATGTTGCTGAGCGTGTTCATTTTTATTAGATACTTTTCTTTCCTATTTTCACTCTGAATTGTTTCTATTACTGTTTAAAAATTCAGCCATTTTTTTTTGTTTGACTCAATCTTCAGTTTGAGCCCATTAAGTAATTTTTAAATTTCACATCTTGCATCTTTCAGTTATAGAATTCCATTTGTGTCCTTTTTATAGTTTCCATGTCTTCTTATTATGTTATTTCCCTTAAACCCTTGAATAGTACAATATTAAAGTAATAAGAAATACATCAATAATATATCATATATGTGTGTGTGTGTGTGTGTGTGTGTGTGTGTATATATATATATATATACTTTAATAGTTGTTGATATTCATTGCCTGTGAATTCCATCATCGCTGTCATTTCTGGGTCTGCTTCTCTTGACTGAGTGTTTTGCTTATGGGTTACATTTTTTGTGCTTTGTCACATGTTCAGTAATTTTGTTATTGGAAGGTAGATATCATAAATTTATACTGTTGAGTGTTTGGAATTTTGTCTACCTTTAAAGAATGTTGAATATTGTTTTGATAGTTACGTGATTGTTTTGGTAGATACGATTGCTTTGTTTTGTTTTTAAGCCTTACTTTTTAAAGTTTTGCTAAAAGGAGTTTAGCATAGTTGTGAGCGGGTTTAGCCCTACTGTTAAAGTGAGG
This sequence comes from Dinomys branickii, assembly GCA_004027595.1. NCBI lineage: Eukaryota > Metazoa > Chordata > Mammalia > Rodentia > Dinomyidae > Dinomys > Dinomys branickii. The sequence goes on along the minus strand of PVLD010008149.1, from coordinate 1,231 downwards.
TTCTCTTTTTGGTGCTTCTTTTTTTTGGTACTGGAAATCGAACTCAGGACCTTGTGCTTGCCAGACAGGTGCTTATGCCACTGAGGTATATCCCCAGCCTGAGGTTCTCTTTCTGCCTCTGTTGCATGTCCTACATATTTAAGAAGCTCCTTCCACTTCAGCTGATCAGAACTCAAATTTTTGCCAGCCTTGTGGGCTCTGGCACTTGTTCAGCCCCCAAATCCCTGACAGCTATTCTTTGATGACTCTTGTGGCATTTTACCCAATGCATGTTCATTTTAGTATTCAACTAAGGACTCAAGGGGATGTTTATGCAAATTTCTAGAGCTCTTTCCTCTGCGTAGCCCATCCCATCTGGCACTCTGTTGTAGGAAAAAGAGTTGCCTCAGATTCCCTTAATTCTAATCACCATCTCTGGAATTTAATGAGACCACTGTGCTATGCTTGGGTTTCCCATGCCTGTACCAAGGCCCAAGATGTGTTCACAGGAAGAGAACCGGTGCAACCATGAGGCTCATCTTTTGTTTCCTTTATTTCAAGATCACAGTCTTCGTCTTCCTGTTGTCCAATGTATGAAATTCGTTGTTTGATATAATCTGTCCAGTTTTTCTATTTGCTTTTTAATGACAAATGATAAACCAAATGCCAATTCTTTTGTAGTCTGAAGCAGACATTTTTAACAGTTCTTTAAGGTTAAACATTTCACCACCTAACAGTTGCTTTACATGTCAACCTAGCACTGTGGTTAACAGCACGAGTTAGAGAGATAGCCTTGCTGAGTCTGAATCCTGACTCTGCATGTAACATGGGGTCAAGTGCTTGTGACAAAGGGTACATTTTAATTCTCTGAGCCTTGGTTTCCTCAACGGTAATACGGAGAATAAATAATTTTGCCTACACTTTATGTTTGAGTTTTAGTGAATTAATGAAGCTGTTGCTTAGCACATGATCATGCTCAATATGGCAGCTATTGTTAATTTATTATTATTTTTTTCATCATGCATGGTTTTATTTATTTATTTTTTTTATTTAAAAAAATACAAGTACAAAAACATATTGACAAACAGACACCAATTAGCATAAAAAATAGTACAATCACAACTAATCTATAGACAAGGTGATATGATCTCAACAGTGGTTATTGCTTTATCCATTGATATCTTCGAAGTGTAAATATATAAGCCCATATACAGACATGCAAATTTAGTCAATTAATCCTCTCAACAACAGA
>PVLD010008148.1:0-86149 GCA_004027595.1 Dinomys branickii | reverse complement strand
TGTTTTTTTCTGTTGTTGTTGTTGTTGATGTTGTTGCTGTTGTTGATGTATGCCTGTTTTCTTTCTTGTCTTTGGATTTTTGGTTCTTGTGTTTTTTTTTTTTTTTTTCTGTTGTTGAGAGGATCAACTGTCTGACTAAATTTGCATGTCTGTATATGGGTCCATACATCTACAATTCGAAGATATCAATGGATAAAGCCACAACAACTGTTGAGACCATATCACCTTGTCTATAGATTAGTTGTGATTGTACTATTTTCTATGATAATGGGTGTCTGTCAATAGGTTTTTGTACTTTTATGTTTCTAAAATAAAAAAATAAAAAATAAATAAAATAAAATAAAAAATAAAAGATATTTTTAAGAAACTGAATAGTTAAATTCAATGCACTTTAACAGCCTTAGGACCTGCCTATAAAATAATTATTTTCTCACATGCTGATAAATTATTAGATATAAACTAATTAGTTCCACACTATAGTGTGTATGGTGGTTAAGAAAATGAAGCTTCCCCCATTCATCCTTCCTCCATAATTTACCAACTGTGGGAATTTGAGTAAATCTCATAATCTCTTGGTTCCTCATCTATGACACATGAATACAATTACAAATTATCTAATGAGGTTGTCATGTGGAATGGTGATAGCATGTGCAAAATGTGGACCACAGTGCCCTAGGTCATCAGTAAGTGGCTGGTCTCTAGCAGTGCTTTTCAACCTGGGCGATTATTAGAAACACCTGGGGAGCTTTTGAATCGCTCATGTCCGGGATCCACCCAACTCAATTAAATCAGAATCTCTCGAGTGGAGCTAGACCCAATTCTAATAATTTTTTTAAAAGCATCCTAGGTGATTTTAGAGTATACCTAGGGTTGAGAACTATAGATCTTTAATAAATATAATGTACTACATATAATTGTTTGTCTACGTGTGAGTTGTATTTGTATAATAGAATATAATACCAATTTAAACAAGAGGTCAAAGAAATTTCAAACTATGTCTAGTAATTTTGTAAAAGTTAAGTAAATTGAAAAAGTAGATAAATGATAACCAAGATGTTCTACATCGGAGTGGCCTGCACTCAATTCCGAGCTCCCTCACTCACTAGTCCTATCATTTTGGGAAAGTTAACTGTTTTCTCATTTATAAAATAGGGTTAATTATAGCGCTTACTGCTCCTTGTGCAGTTCAAGTGTAAGATGATCTAATGTCTGTAAAATGCCTACAGAATAATGTGTGGCGTGCATCAAGCAGTATCTATCTTTAAAAACTTGACAAAAATATTTGGAATGAAATATTGCTACTTGTCAATATTGACTCTCAGTAACATACTTTTGTATTCAATTAGAACTGAAAAATTAGATTTTGTAAAAAAAAAAAATCCCAAGAGGATTTTGAACAAAACATTCTTTAGGCCTTATATCTACCATCAAACTGGTTCTCAACTAACATTAACTCTGTCTTATCACAGAAGATGATAAGAGGGCTTTGTGTAGATCCAAGGACTATGTTAGTACCCAGCATGCCTGGAGCCTTGAAGCTCAGCTATTACAGGATGGACTGCAGGGAATGTTTAAAACGTGACTACCATAAAGAGATGTGTTGGGCTTAGATCTTGAAGGTAGATTTCCAGTGGTAAATTCTTATCTTTGTCTCCTCAGGTAGGATCCTTGGCTCCTTCTCCAGGGTTGGCCAAATGGCTTCACCTCAGACCATGTGCTGTATCTGCACATCCCTGTCTTCACTTCCCCAGCACTTCCTCTCGGTCTTTCCCAAGGCTTGGAAGCTTGGCTGATTCCTCTCCCTGAAATGCTTTTCCCATTTTGCTGTGAACACATCTTCTCTAACTTACATAACTTTTAAGACACAGCTCCAGTACTAATCTCCTGCATGAAGCCTTTCCCCAAGGCTCCAGGTTGGAGTAACCATTCCCTTTTTTATACCTGCTTAAGCCGTGAACAAACAATGGCCATTTCAAAACCATTATTGAGTCACCATATAGTCAAGGGACCCCTGTGTCCTTACTTATGCACTTCTTTAATCATCAGCACCTGGCAAAGAGCCAGTTTAACTAATTTGAATTGACTTGGAAAATTGAAGGGAGGGTTGGCAGAGAGAAGAAAGACATCTCTTGCCACAGTGTTTGACCCAGAGGAAGGGCACCACTGGCAGGCATGAGGACATCAGTAGAAACCCTCTAGTTTCAGTAAGATTAACAGGAAAACCATCTTAGCACTTGTCAGTCAGCTCCTCATAGGCCTGTTGTACTGTCATATTTCTGCTGCAGAGAGATATTGCTACATATTTCAGGGAAACTGAAAGATCTGAAATACACAGAACTCAAACCTACACAGAGACTCCATTTTCAAACACTAAATTCTCTACCTCTCCAACCTTCTAAATTTAAGATCTTTGTTAAAGCTCTAAACTGCTAACACTTCAAAGCCTTCTATAGCTGATTGGACATAAAATCATAAGTCACACAACAGTTTTAAGTTTAGCACAATGAATTGAGGACAGAAGTGCCAGCACACTGGCTTTGCTACTAGCTTTGGGGTTTTCAGCAAACTGCCTACCCTCTTTGGGTCTCAGTTCCTGCACCTAAGAAATGAGTGCCTTGCAAGTAGAACTAAATGGATGCTACCATTTGTTACAAATTTGTAATTGTTAATATTTTAAATGTTAGTATTTAATATTACAAGAATTTCTAAAGTTCTCCTTTCATTCTTCCCTCGCGCTCTCTCTCTCCCTCTCTTCCTCCCTTCAACTCAAAGATCGTGGGTAGCAGTGTTTTAATTCCCATAGCACTGATTATTTTAGAAGTTAAGGGGCTAAACTTCATTAGAGAATATGCTTTCATCTTCTGTACAAACAAATCCATACTTCACTTACAAAACACATTTATCTTCTATGAATCCTCTGTGGTATCTGTTGCTTCAGAGTCTACACTAGCCATGGTGAAACTTGGCAAAATAAAGTCTTGTGTAATGTCCGACAAATGGCAATACAACCTTGCCTAAGACTGATAAATTTCAAACAGCAGTATGTGTCATACATACTAGGGTATTTCATTCCTGAGCTACAAAAAGCTGAACACAGGTATAAAACTTACTATTAATCTCATTTTCAGTCCCCTTGAAATCTTTTGTGAGTCTATCTCTGGAGACTAACCATCAGAGTAAAGTCTACGTATGGTTGGGGATTAGGTTAAACAAACGCCTATAGAAAATCCGATGCCATCAGTGTCATTTGGATCCTCCTTCAAGAAGGCAAATCTTATCTTTCTCAGTGAATGAACTACAGAACACTCTAGAATGATTGGACTTTCAAGCGGCATAAGATTACGAGTGTTGTGCCTAAGGAGGCCTTCCAAGTTATGTCTCCTGCAAGCATGGTTAGCTAACAACTTAATAAATTGTCTTGTTGACATTTAAACTCACCATTTTTACACATGGGCTGTGCCCACATTTTGAATGTTCTTGATTAGTAAAAGAAACTGTTATACTTCCTGTAATCTTACCAGAATGAAGTTCTTAAATTCTTCAATAAAATATATCTTTCTAAGAACACTGAAATTAAAAGACTACACAATTACAGAGGATTTTTTGTTTGTTTGCTTGTTTGTTTGGTACTGGGAATCAAATTCCTGACCTTGCGCTTGCCAGGCAGACAGTGTGCCACTGAGCTACATCCCCTGTTCCCCAAAATATCAGCTTTTTGTTCCAAGCTTATTTTTAAAAGCCATGTATCATATATTATGTATTTACTTAATTAGCTTTAATTAATGAGTTAGCTCATGATTCTAATGTGAATGTAAGAATATTCCCCCTCTCACTCCATCTGATAAAAGTGTTTGGAGGGTATCAGAACTTTTATGAGAGCAATTCCAAGACGAAAAGTGCTAAACACAAGTCACTCTCACTCCGCTCATCCCACAGCATCAGAGTTTAGTGCCCAGTACGCTCTGGTGTTGAACTGCCTGGATTCAGCTTCAGGTTCCACTGTCACAATGAACAAGCTCATACCTCAATTTCCTTCTTTGTAAAATGGAGCTACAACTGGAATCCACTCATGGAACTGTTAGGAAGGATGAAGTGAAATGGCTTCTGTGTGCCACTTAGAAGTATGCCTAGAACCTAGAAAACAGTCCCTGAAAGTGAGGGTGTGAGCCAACAAGGATTTAAGTACATGTGAGCTTTGAGGATGCCAAAGAATGGATAGGATTTAGTGGTTCCCTTTGAGGGTCTTACAGACTTGTGAAGAGTAGACACAGATAAATAAGTGCTGTGACCCAGATAAAACACTGTAGACTGCGGGATTCTGCTTCATCTCTAACCCTCTCCTCTGTCATTTTCCACTTACGCGGTAACCGTGCTCTCCTTAGATGAATTTTCCTGATAATCTCATCCACTCGCATGGCTTCGGCTCTCGCCTGCACACCAGTAGAGGCAGGACCCACAAAGCAGGGCTCCACTCTTACTCTAGAGCATCTCCATAAAGCTACCTCCCTTCCTCCACCCTGTACCTGTATGTCTTGCAACAGATACTTCAAACCCAATCACTGGCCAAAGGATGATTCTGTCCAAGAACTATTATTCTCCATTTCTCAGCCCCTCTATGCTATAGTACTGCAGTTCATCTTGGCTACTGCAGGGGCTCCTAGGCATCTCAGTGACTCCAGCGTCAATAACCCTACCAACCCCCTATGCCAATTCAGCCCCTGCCTTCCTGTCCTCAAGTTTGTATCTGTGCACAATATTCCTTCTAGGAAAACCTTCAGGGGCTTACCGCTGCTTACCCAATAGTCTCTTTGACCCTATAAAACTCATAACAGAAGCTTCAGGCTCCTTTCCACTCTTATCCACACTTCCCAAGTATCCTGTTACCTCAGTACCCAGCTGAAATGATTAATAAATGTCTAACACCCAGATTTCACACATACCTATAGGTTGAAAAATATAAATTAACAGGTATGGATAGGTCCAAATGAACAAATAACATCAGTATGAAATTGTTCAAACTATAGCATAATATATTCCCCCTGTGCCATGTGTCCTGCTTCATCAGACTTTTCTAAGTATATTGCTCCTGTGTGCTCTTCCTCATTTTTGCATACCCCATGCCTTACAGAGTGCCAGACTAGAAGCGGATGCTCAGGGACATCTTTCAGAGTATAAACTAGCTGTGATATGTCAATCTTTATACTGTGCTGCGTTTTTTAAGTCTGGGTTCTAAATCTTACTCTGACTTTGTGAGACCTGACAAAGACAAAAATCTGACAGAGATTAGCTACCCAAGCCTGGCTCCTCCAATTGGTGTTGTACATACCATATCTACTCTTCTCTTACCTTTTCCCATTCCATCAGGGACAGGTCTCTCTGCCTGCCAACCAATGCTTACCTAAGTTAGGGAAAAATCTGGCACTATGGTTGTCCTTCCTTTAGATAGCAAACACTGTACATACCCACTCAGGATGTTTAAATCATGCATTCATTCAATAATGGAGGCATGATTAGCACTGGGAACATAGCCAGTTTGACACTGTAAACTTGCACCTTTACTCTCTAGCCTTCCAGTTTTTCCTTTAATAATTACCTAAAGGAATTCTGAACATTTTTTTGGCAGTACTAGTGATCAAACTCAGGACCTTGTACTTGCCAGGCAAGGGCTTATTCCACTGAGATGTATACCCAGCCCATATTTTGCACATTTTAAAATCAATATTTATGTGAACACTTTTAAGTGTACAATTTAAGGCATCTGGAACTATTAAAGTTGAAACTGTTGCAATGGATATAATTATAAATGTGTGTGTGTGCAAAATTGTCACTTAAATATAATTGCTATATCAAATAAGTATATGCAATAAAATCTGAATATTACAAGAATGTGATAGCCATGACTATGTAAAAAGCATGAAAACATTTTTAATTTGGAAAAGTTAGATATTTCTTTTTTCTTTTTTAAACTCAAATAAGCATTTCAATTTTTATATATATGTATTTGTATATGAAATAAAAACTATGACACTTCATATTTAGCTCACTATATGGAAAACAGATACCACATATTTAATTGGCAAGCTAATAAATGAATTTCACTGTTTTCCAGAAAAATTTGGCTTTCATTTTTCAACTCACATAAGTGTTATCAATATGCATTACAAAAATACTGTAAAAACATTGAGAAATAAGTTACAAAATGAATCCTGAAGGACAGGATTCATTAAGTTATGAATAGGTCAAAATTAAAATAATACACATCTAACACAAATAATTACTTTACTAATTATAAAAAGATAAACTAATATGCTAACAGACTAATTCTCATTAACTAATTTGTACAAAAGAACTAATATCCAGTTTGAGAAATAATGACCATACTATTCTCTAGTAAAATATGAATCTTTCTGCACTTAAAAGTAGAGAAGGGCAGGATGGAGCAAAGATGGTCCAATTATATGCAATCTACAAGGGACATATTAGACTCAAAGATACAAGTAAGTTGAAAGTAAATGGTTAGAAAATTATATAGCATGTAATATTGTACCCAAAAGAGAGCTCAAGATATTCCACTAGTAGCAGACAAAAGAGTATTTTGGTCAAAATTTGCCACTGGAGGCCAAAAAAGTCATAAAATAAAAAGATTAATCCATCAGGAAAACAAAACAATTATGAACATAAATGCACCTACCAACAGAGTCCTCACAGTCTAATTTAAGGGACAAAGAGACATTCAACAATAACATTTGAGGACAAGAAGAACCCAGTTTCAATAATGGACAAAAGAATTAAGGAGAAGATCAAGAAGGAAATAGAAAATTTGAACAATAGTATAAACCAACTGGTTATAACATATCACTACAACACTCAAATCAGCAACAGCAAAACACATGTTATTTTCAACTACACAGGGAAATTTCTCCATTAAAGCACATATTAAGAGGCCATAACATAAACCTCAACAAATTTAAAAGCTTTTAAATAACACAAACTATTATCTTTGACTAAAGTAGAATGAAATTAACTCACAAGAAGAGGCAGAAATTTTAGAAAGTCACAATTATGTGACAAAGCAGAAAGTTAAATATTACAGGCTTTGTACTATAAAAAAAAAACTAAAAACCACATACATACATACATACATACATACATACACAAAACAAAGCAGAGTGAACTGGAAACAAGAAGGTAGACTTCTGGAGGTAGGAAAGGAACATGAGGGCAGGAGAGGACGATGAGAAGGTAAGGGTTTGAAATTGATTATAGTATGTTAAATGCATGCACCAACTTCCTGAAATAACCCCCATCACCATCCAGTATTAACATGCGCTAATAAATGATAATAATCAACTTTAAATGGTTCAAAAAGAATTCACAAGGCATGTGACAAAATAATTTGAGATTAATATAAACAAAAACCACATATCAAAACTTATGAGATGTAGCTAAAGCAGCGATTAGAGGGGAATTAGTGGTTATAATGTTTACACATAAAAAAGAAAAATCTCAAATTAATGATCTATCATTCTGTTTTAATAAAATAGCAAAAGACGAATAAACTGAAACTGTATAAATTCCTCCCATCCCCTCCAACTAAAAGCAAGCCAAAGAGTATAATAAGAATTACAGCATAACTAAATGCAATAGAGAATAGAAATACTAATAAAAGCATGAATGAAACCAAGTTAGTTTTTTTTTTTCAAATCACCAAAATTGATTAACCATTAGCCAGACTGAGAAAGAAAAGAATACTTAAATTACTAAAGCCAGGAATAAAAGAGGGAACCTCAGTATAGATCTGAATGAAAGTACAAAGATGGTAAGAGGATACTATGAACAACTATATGCAAACAATGCAGATGAGTTAGATGAAATGGACACATTCCTAGATAAACACAAAAACTTGGAACTGAACTATGAAGAAATTAAAAATGACTTACAGCAGGTACAATTATTGAATCAGCAATTCAAAATCTTTTTGCGGAGAACAGCCCTGGTCCAGATGGCTTTACAGGTGAATTCTACTAGCCACTTAAATCTTTCACACATCTGAGAAAAACTCATACCAGGAAAGAGCATATCTTAACTCAAGCTATGAGACCAATATTATATACTCTGCTAGAAAACCAGACCAAAACATCACAAGGAAGAAGAAACTCCAGATTAATATTTCTTAAGCGTATAGAGTCCAATGTCTCTTTAGGACACTGAGGTCAACCACAGATTACATATATGATGCTGGTCCCATGAGATTGTAACACACAGTAGATTATAGTCATCTTTAGCTTGTGTAAGTATATGTTATAATGAGCACACCACTACAAAGCTGACTAAAGGTACAATCATATACCAACACATCTCACAGAAGTTATCACCTTACTGCAACACATGACTGTAGAGAACTGCAAGCTGGAGAGTGGGCAGGGTAACTCAGTAAGACTCTGCCTATAAATAAAACTGCAAAGGTCTAAAGGTGCAGTTCAGTAGTAATGTGTCACTCGGTTTAATCCTGATACATGTCACATATGATATATGTAATATACCTGTCCTAAAGTATTAACAATACAAATAAAAAGTTCCATGTCCAAGCGGAATTTATCCCTGGCTAGTTTGGAAACTGAAGGTCAAACAATGTAATATACCCTATTAATAGGAAAAATAACAAAAAATACAATCATATTAGTTGATGCAAAAAAGCAGTTATAACTTTTATATCAATTACAAGGGGAAATAATATTTTATATACAGAATTATATTTTATACTTAAAATATATTTCTAAAGTAAATTTCTTTATTTAAAATATGGCGACTAAAATTTGTCATATTATGTAGTTCACCTTTGTAGCTGGTCTTTATATTTTTGCCAGACTATGTTAGTTTGAAGACCAGTACTTTAACAACGTTAAGTGTGTTCCTCACACATTTCCTTATGTAACTGACCAGAGGAGAAAACAGGTGGGGAATGGTTAACCTGCCCAGGCTAGCACACACCACCCTTGGGTAACAGAACTGATAGTGGAATTTGGCTCTGTGCTTAAAATTGGAGTTTGCCCTACTTACATCACTGTTTTACCTTGGAGAGATTAAGTAGTCATTGAATTGGTTTAACATTTAACTTTCAGGATTTTTTTCTTCCTTTTTAGATGTAGGAGGAAGTTAATTTCCTTGTTTTATTTGTTTTGTTTGTTTGTTTATCTTTCTGTTAATGGTAACCAGGTGCTTTTACTACCATGAAGGCTACACATTTGTATGCTGCTTGGTACTTTTCCTTTCTTTTCCTGTTGCTTCTGTTATTCGGTCCTCAAGACTACTGCCATGTTCTTCAAGCTGACTTTCTGGCTTACTCTTTACCTGAAGCTGCAAAATAGATGACGGCTCGGGGTTTTTGTCTGTTTAAACATTTATGCTATGTCAAACACTATAGAAGACTCCTTTTAAAATACTGCTAGTCATCCTTACAACAGTCCCCACTACACAGATGGTATCACTGATGCTCCCAAGGCCTTACTGCCAAGATTACATAGTAACAGAGGGAACTGAACTCAAAGCCAGGTCTCCACAGTCCTGATGTACCCACACCACTCCTCTTGCTATGAAATAATTATGGATTAATTGTGGGCCTAAATGCATTAGTATGTTCTTATATACAGTTAAGTCATTATGAAAATCTTTTAAAATTTCATTGTCCATACAAGTTTGCTATAATTATTTTCTATTGAAAATTGAGTTTTAATGTCATAGATCATATTCTTCCAGTTTAGAACAATGATTTCCACTTATAAATTAAATTGGGGCTGGGGGTGCTAGCACAGGCCTGTAATCCCAGCACTCTAGGAGGCTGAAGCAAGAGGATCACAAGTTTGAGCCCAACCAAAGCAATATAATGACTTAGTGAGACTCAGTCCTAAAAAATTTAAAAAGTGGGCTAAGATATACTTCAGGGTGAACACCCTGGGTTCAACTCCCAGTACCCTCCTACCAAAAAGAATGGGGTGGCTAGATACCTGCACAAATTCTTACCATCCCCTCCAAAGTACCATAAAAGAAGTCCATAGAATTGACTGAGAGTGACACTGACCTGAAAAGGAAATCGTCACCTTCCTTCAGCACATCTTCCCTCCTCTGACTTTAATCAGTCTGTGTGTGAAGCCCTGGTTGTACTATCTGCTACTAACTGAGCTTCACGATTTTTTTCTCTTGAACATTCATGGCTCCTAAAATAATCATTTAAAACCTTTAATCTTCTGAAAACCCAAAAATATTAAGAACAAATTCAATACACGCAATACTCTTCATCTACATACAGTCTAAATATTTAGCTGCTTTTTTTTTTCGGTACTGGGAATTGAACTTGGGACATTGCACTTACCAGGCAACTGCTTGTGCCACTGAGCTATATACCCAGCCTAAATATTTAGTATTCAGTAAAAATGCATCTTCACTTTCCTCTGCACAGAGTGATTTATCTATTTGATGAGTTAGCTTTCCAGAATATGGGTGAAAAAAAATCAAATCCAATATACCCAATATGTACTATCACGAGTCATTCTACTAAGATAGGAGAATAATGTATAAGCACATTTGAAGACTGTCTCTGAGTTGCTGTGGGGTGTGGATCTTGAAAATAAATTGCTTCCTCTCTAAGGTCACTATTGCCAATTGCTATTCATTTTATTTGATGTTTAATACATATATATGTTTTTGTTTGTTGTTTAATATGTATATTTTTGTTTGATATTATATATTCATATCACATCCTATGTAACCATTCATCTACTAGATTGATTCCCAAACTTAACTGTCGTAGGCAATGCTAGGTGAGCAGAATCTCTTAGACATTTTGAGTTTAAATCCTAGGATGCATCCCTAACCACTGTTTCTAAGGCCCTGCCACTGTGGCTCTGTTTTGCTCAGGTAGTTATTGACCTGTTGCCCCCTTATTCCTCTGCCTCTGGTGGGAGCCCAGGGCCCAAATAATAGAGCAAGAGACTAAGAAATAGAGTGGTGGGTGTCAAGCATAGTCTACGCAAACTACCTGAAGCAAATTACTTTGCTTGTGAGCTTTGGCTTTCCAACTACAAAGCAGGACTGTTATTTGCTTTATATCTACACACGAAATACAATACTAGAGTATAGTAAATGGAAATCTCATTTCAAGCTAGGAGTATGATGGGTTTTGGTGAGTAATTTCTACTGTCTTCCACTGAATTTGCCTTACTTCAATAGTCTGAATGCGTTAGGGTTCCACCCATGACCAGCCCAACAAGACTATGTTGCAGCCTGCGTGATTCCAATTTAGTAGGTCAGTTTCAACCTCCAGTCTCAGTTTCTGACTGTCTAGACAATTAGAGCAGGTAGTTATCTCACTGGTGTCAGCAACATTTATTTACATGCTCTGTGACTCTGAACAGAATGTGTCTCTTGATTTGTTCCTGATGGTACACTCTGTGCCTACCACAATGTTGGCCACGTACTAGGTGCTCAACAAATAGTTTCTGGACACAAAAGTGAATCATTAAGAACTGAGAAAATAAAGGAATATAAAAGGCATAGCCACTGCCTCCAAAAACTTAGTCGAGTTGAGCTGAGCGGGCCTTAGAGAGAAGCTCCACAACAATGGGGCCGCAAGCCTGTGTAGCTGAGTGTCACATGAGCACTGTGACGGGGACTGTGGAGATGGGAAGCCTCCCTCCAAGCTGGGGCACTGGGGCTGGATGACAAGTCCACAGACTCTACCAAGCGCACTGCCACCTGCACAGATCTTTTATTGTGTCTGGGGATTATGCTTTCTCATAAGAGAAAGATTCTACAAGTTTTCCTTTACCCAGGAATTCTTTCTTGGATGGCCTAATAACCAGAATGCAGTTTGAAACAGCCAATATGGTGCATTTAGTTTGATAGTGTAGAAGAAAATATTGGAAAGGGGAAGAAGATTTGGTTTTTGTTTTTATGGTCTGTTCATTTATTTTCTCAAGCAAACATACATCAACAATGCTACAATTCTCCCGCTGAGTGTGATGGTGCACATCTGTAATCCCAGAACTCCAAGAGGCTGAAGCAGGAAGATCACAAGGCCAAAACCATCATGTTTCTTAAAAAAAGCAGTGGCTTCAGTCCACTGTGACAGCCCTGGGCGTAAGTCCCAGAACAATAATGATAATAATAGTAGTAGTAGTAGTAGTAGTGGTAATAATAATAGCAAATTCTCCACAAAATGGCTCATCTCTTTGTAAGCATGCTTTGGAAACATTTTCCTTCTTTCCTCTTCCTTTCCCTCCTCCTTTTATTCATTTCCTTCCTTTCATCTTTCTTTCACACGTCATTCATCGGGTAATTATTAATCCCCAAGTAGTTATTAGACACTCATGTTTGAGGTACTATGGAAGGCAAGGGCAATGCAGAGATAATTACTGTCCATGTGCTACCTATCATCATAAAAAATAATCATTATGGCAATGCTGCAAGAGTAGAAGCCACAACTCTCAGTTTAGAGGGGACAAGGACTAAAGCATTTGAACTGGGCCCTGAAAGGTAAGGAAAACTTGGCTGTGGAAAGAGGGGTGGAGCAATCCAGAAAATATAAACATCACATCAAAGTAGAGCTGTGAGATGACATGACTGAGTCAAAGGATCAGCGATGGCCGGAAGGGAAAGTAGAGAGCCAAGTTGCAAATACATTCCGAAGGGTCCTGTCCGCTAGTTAGACTGGAGATGGTGCTGGGGGAGCCTGGGAGCTGCATGCTGACATGGACAGTGTGGCTAGGGCATAGCTGTTTCTGGATATCAACTATTAAAGAGAACAGAATGAGCAGTGGGTCAGAGCTGACAGGGTGTGGTGGCCAAGCACGTTGGAGAGCGAGGGAAGGAGCAAGGGGGTGACTCATGCTCCCAGCCTGAGGAACGGGGTGTGAGAACAACGTCAGCACAGACCAGCAAGCAAGAGAGCAGCAGTCGGGCAGGGGAAGGTGCGAGTGTAGGTATGCACACCCGCCGAATTGACGTGTCAGAGGAGCACGCGGGCCACACAGCTGAGCGGGCAGATTAAAGAGTGATTTTGACCTCAGGGCTAGACAGATGAATTTGGAAAACAACGTACACTGAGCACGTTTTAAACTCATAGTGGATGAGGTCACCCAGAGAGACCATATAGTGAGAGAGAAGACCAAGAATATACACCTAAGGAACCCTGAGGTAAGAGATATGCAAGGAGAAATGCATGACAGGAGAGATTATGAGGGAGGTTTAGACAAGCAGGAAAACCAGATGTAATTGGCAGGAGGTGGGGGGGATTCTCTGAGGTGTGACATCAACCCAGCACCCTAAGGTGGCACAGTCAGTATGAACCTTAAATATTCCCTCTTTCTTTCTAACCCCAAACCAGGACTCAAAAGCTCCCATCTAAAGACTCAACCTCATCCTACTCGATGGGCTCACTTACAGTTTGAAGAACTGGTCTATTATTTTCTGTCCTATTTAATGTCTCTGCAACACCAAGAAGCCAGAAGCTTGGAAGCAAGCCATGGAGTTGGCCTCACTGCTCTGCGCCCTGAATGGTTTTAGCAAGCTTGCCTCGGATCATCTGCACAAGCCCCTGCAATAAACCTTGCGCCTTAGTCTCCTTTCCCCCATCTCAGTTCCTAGAGTTCAGAGTCCTGCCCGCAGACTCCCGAGACAGGAGTCTCCCTTGGAGCTCGCATTTACCTCTTCCCCAGTGTGAAACTCTGAGATACCTTATCTGTCTGTCTTTGCTCACTCATCCTGCCAGTGCCTAAATTTATCCAGGCTTCCTGTGAGTCCTAAGTGTGACACTAATGTGGTCCGTGGGTAGCTCCTGCCAGCAAATAAGCCATTAATAAAGACCTTCATAGTACTACTAGATACTGACAGCTACTGTTTCCTATGCTTTTCATCAAGCCAACAATTTCTTCGTTCAGTGCATGCATATGTGCCATGTACTATACTGTTCCACACAGGAGGAGGGACAGTGCACGAAGGGGAGAATGCACCTTCCTTCACATGACTTGTGGTCTAACAAGGAAGGTGAATAAACAGTTTCAGTAAATAGTGTGTCAGGTGGAGAAAAATCACACAGCCTGGGAACAGGGAGGCTGGAATTAGGGAGAGGCTACCGTTTTACAATGACACGCCGGAAAGATATTCCTGAGACAATGGACAATAACCTTGAACACAGTGAGAGAGACAGAGACAGGGACAGGGACAGGGACAGACACTGACTTGCAGCAGAGAGAGCCTACTGGTACTTTGAGGACAAATACTTGGTAGTGTGAATACTGGGAATTGCAAGGTTGGCAAAGGCCCTGAAGCTGACTTCGCCTGATGCGCTGAGAGAAATAAGAATTCCACTGTGGAGCAGAATGTGGCGGGGGAAACCATGAAAAACCCGCTGTTATTGAAAATATTCTGACTTATTCTGAGAAAATGTATTTAATTAGTGGAATTGCTCTGACCTGACTTCCATTTTAAAGGGGCGACCGTGGCTACTCTACTGAGGCTAGGACTATGCTGAGGAGATTGCAACGGGCGAAGCCCAGGAGCTGAAGATGGTAACAGTCCAGGAGAGGGAAAGGATGGCACTCCAGAGCAGGCTGCCAGTGCTAGGAACGGTGAGAAGCGGCTCGGCTCTAGCACAAGTAGGCTAAGCAGCATGTTCCGATGGTTTGGACACGATACAAGGGGGACAGAAGTCAGGAGGACACCCAGATTTTTGGCCAGTGACCAAAACAATGAACTGCCAGGGAGGATGGGGATAAAGGCCTGTCACCGGACGGGGATTCACAAGGCAGTTCACTGTTTTGAATTTGAGGTCTCTGTGAAACATTCACTTGGGGATTCAAACAAGCAGGTGAAAGCAGAATTCAATTCAGAGGGTGAAAGCTGAAAAGGAGTGCAGTGGATGAAAGGGAGAACGGGAGGTCAAGACACTCAAGTTTTGCTTTTGCAAGGAGAGCTGGTGAAGTAAGATCCTGTGCACCTGGAAGTTTGCCTAAGACAGAGGCGAAGATGGAGACGGGAAACTATTGGAGCCAAGTCCTGAGCAGGTGGGGTGTAGGACCTGGGGAGACCGACACTAGAAAGGAGGGGGACAGGGCACCCACTGACAGCAGGAGGGAATGCCAGGTCCTCAGGGACCCCCACAGGGACTATGGGAATTCTCCCGGGAAATAAGCAGTCAGGCCAGCGGCTGAGAATAAGCACAGGAAAGGGCATCTTGGAGGTTTTAAGATGCACCAGAAGGTACGAGAAGGTCTTACGAGACCACAGTGCTTCAGTTCAGCTCATGACCTAACCCAAGGCCTTCAGATCAACGTTGTGATTTGAGTTAAACATAGTGACTTTACAACATAATTTAAAATGAAATCTAATTTTATGTGCTAAGAGCAGGAATTGCATAACACAAGTTTCACTTCACTTCCAGGGGTGTGTGTGGCGGTCTGAGTACATACAGAGTGGTAGGAAAAATGTCTAAAGGCTTGTTCAGGACAGTGGGAGTCAAAGTGAGTACTAAGCTGTAGAATTAGAAACATCAGGCTCCTTAGCTGGTGGGACCTAAACTGAACATTTTCATTTAAAATAGCACAATAAGGACACAAAAGATCTTGGCATGGAATCTCTAGAATTTTCCTATCACTCTCTATCCCTTCCCCTCCCCTCACACACATTACAGGGAAACTTTCTGAGTATTTTCAAAGAAACTCACCAACTTAAAAGTTTTTGATGTTACAAAGTAACTTTAGGATTAGAAATTTACTGTACTTAATATGATGTTTGGCCTTACTATTTAATACTGAATTTATCTCTAAATCTTTAAAACAAAACCAGTACCAGGGCATTAAAAACAAACAAACAAAAATCTCATTTTGGTTCAGGAAGGGACCATTAGCTTTCACATGTGTGCTCTTTCTTCTCCGAACATTGAGCTAAGTTAGATGACTGAGCAAATGTTTGTACGTTTGCCTTATTTTCAAGTTTGGTACTGGAGCCACTGTCAAACACAACTTCACTAGAAAAAAATGCCTCCACTTCTAAAACTTTCGCTGCAAAATACATTAGTGAATAATATTTAAGAACGTGTCAGTCGCTGTTATAAAAATAGACATTTATCTATTTCTAATGGGCTTAGGTTGTCTAGATACTGTAATTTAGAATAATAAAAAAAATCACTTCCCCGGTTCTGTTTTGTCTGTTAAAGGTGATTTTCAGATTTAGCTCGAACCAATTTTGTATTACCCAGCCAATTTCTGAACCATTTATGAGGGTTTTTTAAAAGTACCTTTTCCCAATTCTAAAGTTAATATGAAACTTACTTTTAGACAGGATATCAGACATAAACATACATGGAACACTTTCCCCTTGCAATGTTGTTCTTTCTGCTGTTTATTCTGATTCACATACACTCAAAGCACTGAACAGAAGTGGAAATCACATTTAATAGCGAACGATTCGTATCAATTTGCCATCTGCTTACAACTGAAAGTGTATGCTAACTTACAGTATTCCTGTTATTTCAGTCTACTTCTAAACTAGTCAAGTATGAATCAACCTTTTATAACTCCTGGAATTAGTCTGTATGTTTAGGATAAGCAACAACAAAACAGGTTAAAATTAATGATCAGGAATGTGAAGTTCATATCCTATTACGTAGTATACGACACTATTATTCTTTACACCCTCAAACACATTCTTCTCTCTGCAAAACGTTGCCACGGGAAGGAAAACGCACGGATCTTGCGCGGGGCTCCGATGAGCGGTCCACCGGGCAAAGCTCCCCGCCTTAGTCTACAAGTCTGCGCGAGCCGCTACTGGGTCAAAGCCTCCTTCCGCCCTGACATGAGAAGTCTGCCCCCTGAAAATTAATAAAGCTTCGGCAGTGCTCGGAGCCCCCAGGGGGTGGACAGGGGTGCGGACGCGGAGTCGGGAGGAGCCCTCGCCAGCCAGGACCCAGTAGCTGCGCTGGGACCCGCCCGCCACGGTTGCCATGGCAACGTGAGCCGCTCCGCCCGAGACTTTGTTCCCTGAGCCCGCGTGGACAAGCCGGCTCCGTGCCCCGGCCTTCTACCTCGGGGCTGAGAAGGTCGGTGACAGCGCGCTATGCGCGGCTCCCAAGGACTCAGCCCAGCAGCGGGCGGCGGGACGGGGCGGGGCGCGCCGGGCCTGGACCCCAGGCCGGCCGGGCACACAGCGATTGGCGCCCGTCGGGCTCCCGAGCCTCAGTTTCCCCCGCCGGCCAGCCCCGCCCTGGGAAGCCACTCTGGTGGCCAGGCCTCTCGCTGCCCGAGGTGACAGGAAGGAGGCGGGACCGCGAGGAAGAGGACTCGTGCGACCCGGGCTGACTCCACCCAACACCCAGCGGTTGCCCAGGAGCCGTCGGGCCTCAGGCGCGTGCCCGCCCGCGCGAACGACCTGTAAGCGAGCCGCCCCCGCCCCGGGCGGTCTCTCCGCCCCCTCGGCGACGCGCCGCTCGCTCCCGCGCGCCAGCCAAGCCGTATGTTAATAAGGGGCGGGGCGGGGGCGGGGAGGCCTCCCGCACGCGCGTGCCGAGCCGCGCCGCGGGGGGCGGTGCGATTGTGAGGTGGCGTTGACGCACGTTCCGGGGTTCTTAAGCGGCCGCGCCACCGGGTGGCGGCGGCGCCCGAGCGGGTCTCGGGTGGCGTCAGTGGCTGCCGCGAAAGTCGGCGGGGCCCCAGTGGGTGGCCCGACTCTGTCACAGTGTACCCCTCTCACGAACTCCCCTCCGTCCACCACGGCCGCGCCGCCCCAGCTGCGGCTCCTTCCCGGCCGGGCGGGCAGCCGGGCGCGTCTCCTCCCGTGGCCGCCGGCCCCACACAGGAGGGAGCTCGGGCTCGGGTCGCCGCTCGCCGCTGCGCTCCGCCGGTCCGCGCTCGGCACCGCCCCGCCGCCCGCCGCCACGCCCTGCGGCCCGCTCTCGCCTCCGCCTGTCACCGGCTCGGCCGCCGCCTCCCCCCCGGCTGCTGCCGCTTCCTCCTGCTGCCCGCGCCCCGCGCCTCGCCAGGCCGTGCAGGACGCGCCGCCGCGGGGGCCGGCGGGGCAGCGGCCGGCGACCGCGGGGAGACTCCCCAGCCGCCAGCCCGGCGGCGGCGGCGGCGCGAACGCGGGTGTGACCCACCTCCTCCCCTCCCAGGACTTCAAACCGAGTCTGCACCTCCCCTCCTCCTCCTCCTCCGCCTCCCGCTGCTGCTGCCGCACCTCCTCCCCGCAGGACTTCAGTGAGCGGCGGCAGCAGCAGCTGAGCAGCCAGAAGAGGGACGCGGCCAGCTCGCCCCGCCGTCCCCACCCTCCGGATCCGCCGCCGCCGCCACTCCGCCCGGGCCGCTCCAGCCCCGCGCCGCCGCCCCGCGCCCCGCGCCTGCAGCGCCCGCCGCGCCCGCCCGCAGCCCCGCGGCGCCAACACGGAGGCGCGGGCAGCGCTCGCCAGCCCCCGGCCGCGGGCGAGGGCAGCGCCGCCGAGCTCCCCGATGCGGGCTGCGCCCCCGCGCCGCCGCCCGTGAACCCCGCGCCGGGCTCCATGGAGTCGCCCAACCACCCTCTCCTCGGCAGCCCCGGCGCCCTCCTGCCCGGCGCGGCGCTCGGCGCGGGCGCCTTCAGCAGCCTGCAGAGCCCGGACCTTCCGCACCCGGGCGGCGCGGGCGGGGGCGGGGGGCCCCCCGGAGGCGCGGGGGGAGGCGGCCCCGCGTCGCCGCCGCCGCCGCTGCCGGGCTTCGGCACCCCTTGGTCGGTGCAGCCCGCGTCGCCGCCGCCCGCGCCCCAGCCGCCGCCGGCGCCCCAGCCGCCGCCGCCGCCCCAGCCGCAGCCGCCGCCCGGCTCCTCGGCCGCCGCCGCCCCGGGCGCCGCTGCCGCCGCCGCCGGCTCGCTCAGCGCCATGCCGCCGCCCAGCCCCGACCCGGAGAACGGCTTCTACCCCGGTCTGCCGTCGTCCATGACCCCGGCCTTCTTCCCCAGCTTCTCGGCCGTGTCGCCGCATGGCTGCGCGGGGTTGAGCGTCCCGGCGGGCGGCGGCGGAGGCGGCGGCGGCGGCGGCGGCGCGGGCGGCTTCGGAGGCCCCTTCTCGGCCGCGCCTGCCGCGCCCCCGCCGCCGCCGCCCGCCATGAGCTTGCCGCCGCCGCAGCCCCCGCCGCCCGCCGCGCCGCAGCCGCCGCCGAGCCGGAGGTCGCCCGTCAGCCCGCAGCTCCAGCAGCAACAGCAGCAGCAGCAGCAGCAACAGCAGCAGCAGCACCAGGCGGCCGCCGCCTTCCTGCAGCAGCGGAACTCGTACAACCACCACCAGGTGCGCACCCGCGGGAGGCTACGTGGCCACGGGACGGGACGGGCGGGAGCGCCGCTGTCCCCGACCCCGCCTGACCCTACCCCGCCCAGGACCGCGGTGACGACCGGCGCTGAGCGCGATCGGGCGGGTGGGCGCCGCCGAGCCCGGCTCTCCCCGCCATCCAGGAGGGCACCGGCGGCCGGGAGGCTCTGCGCTTCCTGCGCCGTCGGTGGCCGGGAGCCGCGACTCGGATAGCCCCAACGCCCGCCGTGTCACCTGCGCCGCAGCCCGGGCGGGAGCGCGTCGCGCCGTCAGAGGCTGTCAAGGTCGAAGTCCTCCGGGGTGGGCATCGCGTTGGTTTCTGTGGTTTTTCACGTTCGAGTGCCGTCCTGTGGGTTTAAAAACCAAAGGACGCCAGGGTCCAGGGTCGTGTGTTTTCCTTGGGGACTTTGCGACAGCGTGGAGCGACGTTCACCTTGGGGAAGGCAGCGGTAGGTTGTGTGTTGTGTGTTGTAACTGGGACCTGTCATGGGATATCACGGGCAGGATTTGTGTTTACCGGAGTCTTTCCTGACTCGATCTTTTCAGTGATCCTCTGTACGGTTTTCTGAGGTGGCCTCGGAGTGGATCGCTGACACTGAAAGAGCTTATTTTTAAAGATCAAGTCAGCATTTATTGTGGTGATAATTCGTTTAAGGACATTTCCATGATGAAGGATTCACAGAGAAACGGAATTTGACCTTAACCGGTGCTTGCTTAACTCGTGGAACTTTTTCCGTTGACCGGTTTTCAGGGATTAACCTTTTAAAGTGTGAATCCTGTGTTAGTTTACCCAAGTAACAGTTAACAGTATTTTGTTGACTGTTTTCTTCAGTGGTTTCTCCCTGAGTAAAGAGAATGTGACCTATAAGGATGAAAACTCTGAAATTTTGAAATAATATTTTACTTTACCACGGTTTCAGTGATATTGAGCAACTGTGTTTTGTGCCTGGGGCTTTTCATTTTTTTAATTGGAAACTTGCTACGGAAATTTAAAGGTAATTTTTTGGTATTAAAGCCATAATATAGAACATTAGCAGAACATGTGCCATAAACCATATTTAACTGCAGTCTGCTTTCGGACGAAAAAAAAGAAAAATGAGTCTCACCATGGGCCCTAGGAGGTCACACAGCTTTCTTATGGAATTTTAGATCACTGAAAGAGAACTTTGAGCACTGAACCATTTTAATAAGGAAAGTAAGACCCTCATGCACGGAGTGGTTTGTTCATGGCCCTTTAGTTATGCTTAGAAAGTGTATGTTCGTGATTATGTGAGCACTTGAGAAATTTTTAAAAGACATTTTATAAATCAAGGTCCTAAAAAATGACCTTATAAGAAGTAGGTTTAATTTTTCAGAGTATCCTATTTATTGATTTTTAAGTGACAGCCTGGTCCATACTGCCATTGACTAAATCTTTGCAAAAACTGTTAAGTGTGTTAACTCATTGGCAATAGATTTACTAGCAATGTATTCTTCCTTGACAAAAAAGAAAAAACTACTGTATACTTGTGGGTTTTCCATTCTTTGATGACAGCTTTTCGTGCCGTAGGTTCTAGGTTGAAACACAACGTACTTTTGAAAATGACTTTAAGAGCCTTGAATATTAAAGTCCATAGTTTATTGGCGGTGTATCTCAGTGGATCCACCTATGGGTAACATCCTATAATTGCTTAATGGTTCATGCATAAATGAAGTAAAAATATTTTTAAAGAAACTACTAAAACTAGAGTGAAATACCTTAAAAATTGAATGAAGAATGAAAACAACATATATTTCCTATACTGCCCTAACTCGAAAGGCATCTTTAATTCATAGAATAGACTGTCATAGTACAATTTGTTTTGGAAGACTACAATCTACAAATTTTCACAAATGTAACTGGGATATTTTAATTGAGAAAGACCACTTAATATACAGGAGCTCACAGAATACAATTGCATTTGGGTTACAATGTAGATTGTGTTATGCTTTTGAATATTTATTTTAAAAATATGAAAAAGTATATATTTTTTAATCTTTGCAGCTCTTCCTGTAGGAAAAAAGTAACTGTATGAATCTGTGTCTGTGGAATATATGTATGGTAGATAAGAGGAAAGCTTGCCCAATATTAAATAAATGTGATCTCAGTTAGGAAGATCTCTAGCCTGTGACTGCAAGCTACTTCAGATATTCTGTTGATTTATGTATTTCAGTTTTTGATGGTCACTGACATGTGTAGCTCAGGTGTAAAAGTTGAGTCGGAATTCTAGACTCACTAGAGCCTCTGATTGAAGCAGATGTGTTCTCCCCAGCCTCTTCTGAAGCAGTCTCCTTGGAGCAACCATCAGAGCACGGGCTGGGGCACGGGGAGTATGTCCTGGGGAGCGATGCATGGCAGAGATCATCGGAGAACCGGAAACATGGGGATTCCAGGAACTATGAATCAGATATCTCCACTGAAGAAACCCTTCTCCGGTAATGTCATAGCACCACCGAAATTTACTCGCTCTACTCCATCATTGACTCCAAAGTCTTGGATTGAAGATAATGTGTTCAGAACAGACAACAATAGTAACACACTCTTACCCTTACAGGTAAGAATGGTATGTAAGTGGCTTTATTTCTGACGTTAACCTTTCAAAATAGGAAGCTGAGTGATGGCAGTAGTGATAGCAATACAGTAAAATTGACAAATTTTTGAAAAATACATTTCTAGTTTTTAAGTATATATTTTAATTATCAAAGAGCAGAATGCACAGGAAGAAACAATGTAAAAATGACATGCAAGGCAGAATAAGCTTT
The DNA here is from genome assembly GCA_004027595.1 of Dinomys branickii. Lineage (NCBI taxonomy): Eukaryota > Metazoa > Chordata > Mammalia > Rodentia > Dinomyidae > Dinomys > Dinomys branickii. The sequence continues at coordinate 64,044 of PVLD010008148.1, read as the reverse complement.
GAAAGCAAGCTTTCTAAAATGTGCAGAAACTTTTTGTGTTTCTTAAATATAGATGGAAGCTTTTAATTAACAGCTTCTTAAAAATGTCTACTTTTATTAAGCTCTAGCAGATCACCAAAATTTGCTCTTCTTATAGCTAAGCTAAAATATTACGTAACTAACACTCATAGATTGTTTTTTATGATCAGCTGTCTGCATATTAGAATATGTTTAGCACAGCTGTAATTTTGGCACAGTAATGTTAAAATGTTAAAGCTTTATTATATCAAATTCAAATTTGCCTTCACTGGTTTGATGACTATTTTTGTCCACATGTAGTCTGATACTTAGGGTGATTAGACGTTTTTTTCACGCCGTTTGATATTTTGTTGAGATTCCCTTATGGCTATTTCAAGTGAAATTTTATGTTCCCTAAAACTTTTAGAGGATAGAACAAAGATTTAAGATAGGAAGAACTTTGCTTATTTTCTTTCTTTCTGTTTTTGGGTGGGGTTGGGGTGGGGAGGAGAACTGCTCATTTCTGATGAAAACTTCTATGCTATTGAAGGTGAGATCTAGTTTGCAGTTGCCAGCTTGGGGCTCAGATTCACTCCAAGATAGTTGGTGCACTGCAGCCGGAACATCCAGAATAGACCAGGTAGGCTGCACAGTGTGTATTTTTCAGGACTTTGGCTAGGAGCTTAGTATTTACTTATGAATAGGATTTATCATTTACAGTTCAATGATACTTATTTAAGCATATATAAGTGGGCATTGAAGCAATTTATTTTTTAATAAAATCACCTAATTTACACTACTTGATATAAAATAGTCATTTTCAAATTTAAAGGATTTTTAATCACTTTATATTTCTAAAGCCAAATAAATGTTTTTGGAAAAAGGAATTAATCATATACTCAAGAGCACCTGACTTTAAACATCAGTCAAACTAAACAGATTTTTATCTCCTTTAAGAATGGTTTGCAGTTAGGTACAAAGTCATTTACTTAAGGCCATGTTTTACAAAGCTTTCCAGTAAGCTTTTCTCTTGAAATTTCCTGTATTTGTCTTAAGATATATTTTTGAAAAAGCCCTGTGCTGGCTTAGTATTTCACCTGTATAAAAACTTCAGGGTATAGTATTTATTTATTCTAAATTTTATTATTGCGCTTTCAGCCTTCAAGTTATGTATCTTCAAGAGCCTTGTGGGTGCAAAATGCTATCTTCCTGCAGACTGAATTTGAATGTATACTGGGTGCCAGGTGATGAGGATGATTACAGGACAGGGAAAGCTCGGTCCTTACATGTGAGGATTCTTCTTATGGAAGACAAGTTTCACTGAGTTTAGATTTGACATTCTCTGAGTTAAGTGAATGGAACTGTTATCCTTAGCTAAGACTCTTTCTCAGTCAATTTGACAGCAAGAGATGACTTTAAAAGTAAAGACTGTATAAGCAGATTAATAATACATTTATGAACATTCTGATTTAGAGGATTAGCCCTAACTTTAGTAATCAACCCTTAGAGTTATTTTAGACAAGTCCTGCCTATTTGCCAAAGTTGTCCTGTCAGTGTCTCCCTTAGAAATAGTAGTTATCTCAATTATACTATCAATAGTAGTATAATTGGCAATTTTTATCTTGTTAATACATTCACTATTAAGCTATTTCTATTCTCTTTTTTACTCTGGCCTAGCTAACTTGTCTTAGTGACATTTTTACTTATGGTAATCCTTTTATACTGTTAAAATACCAAGGAGGTTATATATTAGGAAAGGAAAATCATTGCGATTTATTTGAAAGTGGCAAGGCAAAAGTATTTTTAGAGAGGAAAGGACCTGATTATTGTGCATGTGTGTGCAGAAGCAGTAGGGTATGTCTGGGTCCTGGGGGCGGGGGCAGATGTTGAACAACTGGCTTACTGAAATAGCTTTATTTGTTGGAGTGTAGCAAGAGAGCAGATACATGTGATAACAGAAGGGACATTTTCAAACTTGACTGAGGAACAGCTACCTGACAAGAATGCCCCTCCTCCCATTTAGACTTCAGTCAAAGCTATTCTCTTTGACCAGATTCCCAGCCTAGAGTTTTCTGTAATTTTATTTTAGGATAAAGGATTTTGGTGCTTAAAGATACAGTTTTTGGTAGACTATTGGAATACTAGCGCTTCCTGTGGACCCCTGGGCACAGATGTAATGTAGTGAAGTTGAAGATAGTAGTGGGAAGTAAACTAGGGAAAGATCTGAAACTTAGATCTTCTTCCTCTTCCTCTCAACATCTCTATAACATGGAATGATGCCAGTTTATGGGTTTTCATCCCTCTGGGTCATAGTTTCCTTATCTCTAAAAGAAGAACCTGAACTAGGTCATAGTAATTCCTTTTCAGCTAGTTCTATGCTTTCTCTGTTTTGCCATGTATCTCAACTCCTCACCCTAATTCTCTGGCTTTTTTTTTTTAAGACTGTAAGGGACTTGGTTTCTTGCAGGGAGGCTTTAACGCAGTGGTGTCAAGCAGCAGGAGTGGTCTGTGACTTTCCTACTAGCCCTAAAAGTAATGTCACTGGGTCCTTTAAGTTCCTTCTGGGATCTTATACAAAATTTGTTCTGTTTCTATCTTTCCATAAAAGGTTGAGGTATTTGAAGTTGAGGTTCTTAAAAATACAGCAGTTGCTGCTACAAACTGAATTGGTATTTCAAAATGTTGAAGCACAAACATTTTAAAGCAAAATTAAATTTAAAATTATCAAAAATAAGCACTTACATAGCTGATATTTTTATTTCTGACCTTTTGTCATCATATGCCACATTTTAATACTTGCAATTTTGTTAATAAATACAGTATTTAAAACCTTAATTTATCCATTTTTAAATTAATTAGGTCTAGAATGTATTAATTTATAGAAGGGAGGTTTTATTCTCATGCCTGGATACTTCAAGCCTTAAACTGTACCATGATCTTAAAATGTAACTGAATTCAATAAATGAAAAAGAAGTAGTTTGGTAGAGTGATTTTATTTGTTATAAAGTCAAATTTTGTGAGTTGACATTTCTTTAAATAAGATTAATGGAAAAATCTTCAGATTTAAAACTTTTAAAAAGCAAATGTAAGTTTTTATACACATTTCTGACTTTAAAGTGATTGTTAAATATCTGTTAATTTTGGATTGACAATTTACTATAAGACACTATTAGCTAGTTAGTCTTTCAAGAAATACTCAAAAATGTGTTTTCTGAATTACTTTAAAAGAATTTTCAGTTACATGTTAAGGTTACAGTGCTTTTATTCATTAATACATATTTTAAGTCACACTAAATATCCTTTTAACTGAGGTTAATATTTACAAGTGTATATATTTGTCTCAGTTGCTTTTTCTCTCATTGCTGAGGCAAAATACCAAACATGCAAGGTTAAAGGATGAAAGGTTTACTTAGCTCACACTTCGTAGGGTTCCAGTCCATAATCTGCTGGCTCCAAGGCAGGTTGCTATGGCAGTCTGTCATTGAAGAGGAGAAAGAGTTCACTGTGGGAAGAAGGTGACAAACCAAGCAAAAGCCGACCACAGCTCTTTTTATCCCTCATATCATATCCAAACTATTCAGAGCAGGTAGCACTCACACCCTTAACCCTAGTGCCCTTGATCCTAGTACATCATGAATCAGTTCTAGCGTTACACACTCTAGATCCAGCCACCTCTGAAAAAGCCTCACCTATGACTGCATGGAGCTGCAAAAGGACATGTAAACATAGCCATGACAATATTGCTCAGCCGTTTACCGTAAAAAAAGCAGCAACAAGCAATTACAGTACAGTGTGCAAAGCCTACATGTCCCTAATTGGGGTAACAGCAAAAAACTCAGTTTGAGATTTTTGTTCTGTATCACACAAACTACTTTGAATTAATTGGAGATATATTTTGCTAGTATTTAGTATCCAAGCTATTACAATAAGTCACAGTTTGGAGATAGCTTAGACATGTCATTTGAGTCTTAACTTGTGTGTCTTAGTCACTGTATTATCACTGAGACACAATTTTCAACACTTAACACATACAGTTTAAAGGAGGAGAGGTTTACTTCTGCTCAGTTTCAGAATTTCAGGCTTAAACACAGAAGCAACGTGGCGGACAGGCCAGGGCAAAGGAGAGCTGCTCCTGGCCCTGTCGTGGCAGCCAGGACGCAGAGAGAGATGCAGCTGGAGAGGACATAGGCCCTTCTAGGTGAGGTCCCAGTGACACGCACCTCCTGCCAGACCCCACCTCCTGGCAGTGAGTCAGCTGTAGGCCGCCAGGACTCAGTCCTCCTCCAGCACCCTGCCTAGGAGCGTGGGAGGCTTTGGGGCTGTAACATCACCTGACAAGAAGAAAAGCATGTAAGAGTGGCCCATGTTCAATATTTTTATCTAATAATGCACTGCACAGGTTATACTTCTTAACCCAGACAAACCTCAAGAACATGAGACTTTCACACTTGTACACGGAAAAGAAAATAGGCTCTTATGTATGTACTTGAGTAGTGGACACTTATGTTCCTTTCCTGTGTTTAATTATTTGATTATACTCAAAACGCATTGAGTATAAGAAGAATTGCTGTGATATTCCATATCAATACAGATCAGTATTGGTGTGTTCACGTTCCCTTTAAAATTGCCAAAGAACTATTTAGTTTTTAAACCAATGGCAATTTTCATGAACACAGATTCTTCAGATATTCTTATTTCAGAAGGAATACATACCTGTTGTATAAGCAGTATTCATTTCTGTTTTTTTAGAAGTCAGAATTCAATCTCCCAGATTTACTCAATGGAATTATTTGTGTGTGAGCCTGTAAGTTTCCTTACATTCAAAGGGTGATTTTGAAATGTTATGACTTACTTGCTCTGGGCTGCTTTATGTTTGCTGCTTTAAAAGTCATATGGGATGCAGCTGATGGTTCAGAAAGTATAACTAAGCTAATAGTTAAAATAGTTTTGCTGTTCTCCCAGCATAGAATCTAAGATAAGAGCAAAATTAGGGGACCTTATAAGTGACCATCTCAGATTCATTTGGATGCAGGTATTTAAAGCTAGTACATGCTGCTTTTTTGAGTAATAACTCGTGAGTTGATTGTACAGTACTTATGTTTGTTGGATAGTTTCCTTAAGACTTTTCCCTTTCATACCTAAATTATTGTCTGTGACCCATTGACAGTATATATAAAACTACTTTAAAATTTTATTGTACTCTAGAGCAAGGTGATAGACATTGTAGTGCAAGTGGAAGGTGCCTCCTGCCCTCCCCCAGCAAAGGAAGGTTCCTTGAGAAATATCTTTTGGAGGATATTAATAGCCACTATTAACTAAGGTCATAGATTGAAGAAAATGGGCATAGGACAATTCTATTCAAAATCATGAACCTGGAAAGATAGGTGTGAATTATAACACATACACCTCATATTATTTCCAAGAATTTAGGGTGCATAAAATCTAAAGTATTATAAAAGTATTTCTAATATGCTCTTAGAACCTATATGATACATCATACCTCTAGAAAGCTTTAATTTTGCTCAATTAATATGAACAATTTTATCATGACTGTTTATAATTTTATTGTAAATATATCTTGGAACTTTGAATGTAGTAACAGTCTCGTCTCGTGTGGTTGGAATTTGACCTTGACATCAAGGGCACATTAATACCCAATACTTGCCTCAGTTTAGCCAGTTAACATTTAGCTTTGTAGTCTCTGGAGGATTTTGAGAAGCTTTATAGTCCTTTATAATTACCATTTAAAAGGTATAGTCTTTACCTTGTTAGGACTCAACTTACACATTTTTACAAAGTTTTTTTTTTTGAGACAGGATTTCTCTATGTAGTTCAGGCTGGTGTTGAACTCACTACATAGCCCACACTGGCCTCAAACTTGTGGTAATCCTCCTGTGTCAGCTTCCAGAGTACTGGAATTGCAGGGGTGTGCCACCAGTCCAGTTCCATCTAACATTCTTTACATTATTCAGTGTTACTTTTCATATTTTTAAATTCCTTGACAGCACCTTATTTAGTCTGTAATATTTAGCTTTATAATGCTTACAACCATAATTTAAACATCAAAATAAGATAAAAAGTGAGCATATTCTTGGGGAAACTTCTTAGGTTTTCTTTTTCAGCCTTCTAAAGAACTGGTTCTGAATCTTCTGGACTGTGAACCTTTTAGAAAATTTAAACATTTTATTTGAGGGTGGGGTATGTATATACCCACTTGAAGAGTACTCTGAATATAATTCCAGTGACTGATGGTATCTCTTGAAGCACATGGATCCAGGTTAAGAAGTGTTTAGTTTTGATTTCTGTGATCACCTTTTTCCCACTTAACTTTCTGCTGCTTCCCTTTCTGTTTTCAGAGGTAATAATTTGCTAAGAGTTTAAAATGGCCCACCCTGCCCCCATCATGTACATATATTGAAATTTGTACGCAAGCATACTCATGCCCAAGGGTGGGTGGGGAATGGCTCTGATCTATTACGGAAAAGATTTCCAGGCTGTTTGCAATGCAGGGGCCACAGCTTGCTGTGACAGCTTTCCATGTATATTTTCTCACATGCATTGAGTATGTGTTGAACAGAATGCAGTATAAATCTGTGGGCAGTAAAGAAGCAAATTCTTCATAGTAAGCAAGTTAAGGGGCTGGATATATGACTTCTGACAATGCAAAAATAACTATTCTGAGACTTGGTGAAGTAGGAAACTTAGGGAGCTGAGAGTGAGTTCACTAAGGAGAGGAATTGGGGGAGGAAGGATTGCAACACAGAGAGAACACTGTAGGAACACTTTGGAGAGTGATTTGAATATAAATATTTTGAGGCATTAGTCTTTGTTTTGATATCAGTACTAATGCTTTTGATCTTTACTGAATAAGGTGTTTATGCATTCATTGTTATGAAATGCAGATGACTAAGTCAAATAACAAAATGTCTGATAGATGTTTAAAGTATGGTGCAATTATGGAATTAAATTTTTTTCTTAGATAATTACTTTCCCAATGCCAGCATCTGTCTTTCCAGATATGTGAGAAAAAATTTGGAAGTTAAGCAACATAAATGCTTTCAGTGTGTATAAAATTTCAAGAATCTTTGTAGAGAATGATAAAATATCTTACTGTATTATAGTAATATTTCAAATGAAATTAGATTACTTTTGGTACTGTATTTTGGAGATAAATGTATTAAAAACATTTTTTCTTGGTAAAAGACATTGTAGCTCATATGATCCTTAGTTGTTGGTATTTTCTTGGAATACAAATTGACCAATAATATCAAATTAATCAGATGTCCTATTATATAAGAGAATTTAGATAGTATATTTAACCATATTTGAAAAATATTGCATAGCTCATAAGTCTTTTTTTTCTTCCAGGATCGAAGTAGAATGTATGACAGTTTGAATATGCACTCTTTGGAAAATTCCCTTATTGATATTATGAGAGCAGAGCATGATCCTCTTAAGGGTAGGTGATTTTTTAAAACAATTTTACATGTGTTCTAACATGTCTGCTTATCTTACCAGTTTTGATAGCAAAATGAGCACTAAATAGCACCTATGTCAGCTAACAATCAACAGTATCTAAAGAAATCTAATGTACTTGTTTCATATATACATATTCTGTGTAATAAGTACAAAATAGTAATTTTACATTTCTTTATACAATATTTCTCATTACCTTACTGTGAAAATCTAGCAAACTGTGTCAGTTTGAAGAAAGAGAAAAAGAGTTATCTACTGCTACATAATGAATTATCCTAAAGCTTAGCAGTTTAAAGCAACAGTGGATATTACCTTACATAGTTTCAGTGATCAGGAATTCAGAAATAGCGTGTCAGGTTGTTTCTGGCTCAGAACTTTTCAAGAATCAAAACCACAGATTGCTTTGTAAACTTTCTGCATTTTTAATTCTGCAAGGCCAATTAAGAATTCTCATAAATGATTTAGCCTGCAAATTCTAGAATTCAGAATTGCAGCTAAGTTGATAATAGTGGTCAGGTAACTAACCATTTTGTTATATCTCTGCATTTTGCTTATAAAAGACTTCCCTATCTTTCTGATTCTTTCATTTTAAGAAGCTTGAGAACCTGAGAGGTTAAGGATATAGGTGGTGACTAATGATGTACGTTAATGGTGATTCCCCTTATAACCTCATACAATTACATGTCAGGTTTTTTGTTCTCTCTGAAATTGAGCTTAAGTTTTCAGAATCTCTGTATGGGTCTAGTTCTCGTTGTTTCACTGACAGGGCCAGTGGTGTACGTTTTGGAGCCCCTTTTCAACAATAGACTGACAGCTAAGTGTCTTCTGCTTATCTCCTTGTCTGGAAAGAAAATTCTTTTTAAAAATTCCAGTACAAGATAGAGTTAAGATTATTGTTATTGGTGAAAAGTTTTTCACTGTTACTTCAGTATTCCTTTAAAAGTCTTTTGGAGATGCTGGAGAAAATATTAATTGTTGCAACTTTAATTACCTCAGGTTTTCTTCTTCCGAGACTGGGTAATTATAAAAGTGCAAGAAAATCTAGAGAGGGGACCTGGAAAAGGAAATGGAAACAGCAAAAGGAAAAGAGCAATATTTTCTTTAAATTCTGAAGGGAATTCAGACTTTTTTATTAGAAAAATTACCCTTGACTGTGAGAAAAGGAAAAATGTGCCCAGCACCAACTTTAAGAAGCATTATGGTGACAAATTTATTTTTCTGATTGACATATTTTCTGTCCCATGTGTATTATGACAAGGTCAAGAGAAAATAAAAAAGGACAGAGAAATGGCTACATAAAATAAAAGCAATAAGACTCGTGCTTGTGCAAATTCCCATCACACACACATTTAAATTACCCTCATGCCTGAGTGTTGCCACTTAAATTTTTTTTACTCTTCTTGATAGCACAAATGCCACTGCTTCTTGCAGTGTCTTGTAATACATGTATTTTTCCTGTCCACACGCTGGTCACCGCACATTTCTTGGGCTAGGTCTCAGTAGCGTCAGCCGGAGGAAGACAGTAGCCAACGGAGGAAGGCGCGGCTGAAGTTAACGCAGGGATTTCTTTTCCCTTCTTCCCTTTCTGTGCCTGTGGGGCAGCACGTCACGTCTCTCCTCTCTTTCTCATGTTTCCAGCCCTTTCAGAAAAGCTTTTCTTTCCAGAATAAAATGAATCTGATTTTCCAAGTATGAACATTTGAATCTTATTTTCAAGTCTTTTCCAAGATTTTTTTTAAAAAACTAGTAATTTCCTTCATCTTTCTCATGGGATTTAATGAAAAAGGGGAAATGAATTGGGAGTAAATTTTAAAGATGAGTTTCTTGTGTCTTTTTGTATTAGTGTAAACATTTGTAGAAAACTGTGTGAACTTGGGTAAAGAGAGGTAATATTTGTCAGTTATCTGTTGCTGTAAAACAAGTTCTGCACTATTTCACAGCTTGAAATCAATAACAAGCATTCACTCACCATCTCCCGTGATTTCGGTAGGTTGGAATTCGGGAGCAGTATGACTAGTTTTGGCTGAGGATCTCTCCTGAGGTAGCAGTCACCTGGCTGAGCCTGTAGTCAGCTGAAAGCTTGACCAGCTGAAAGGTTCCAGTCCACAAAGGTGCACTCGGGCAGCTGGCAAGTTAGTGTAGGCTGTTGGCAGAGGAACTTAGTTCACTGCCACATGGGCCTCTCCACAGGACTGCTGTATATGCTCAACATGCTTGTGTAGTGATACCACTCAGTGCATTTGCCTCAGTGTCTTCTCGACCTGGCCTCAGAGGTCTCATAGCACCATTTCCACAGCATCCTGTAGCTGCTGGATCAGCTGAGCTGCTCGGGAGGGGTGAGTGGCAGCAGGCAAGCATGATGGAGTCTTGTGGAAGCTGGCTGCTTTTACACTGGTAAAAGGCAGAGCTGTGCACTCACACTCATTACTACTGTCAAGTGAAAAGGGAAGGAGGAAGGAGTTATAGTGAGCACACCACCAAGACAGAAAGTGGGCAAGTGGACATCTGGAGTGCGAAGAAAGAGGCAGGTTACTGGCCTGACCGAAAACTGAGCATTTGTGCTACTCATAGAAGCACCTTGTCATTTTCACTTCCATCCAAATGCTTCCCAACTATTTGCTTTCATTTCCTTGCACCCAGTAATTTGTACAGTTTAGCAGGGATCCTGCACTGTGTAACATTGTGATCTGTGTGACCCATCATAGCAGGTGGGAAGGGTCTAGTCTTGGAGTTGTGCAGACGTGAAGTGATAGCATCCAACAGTGGTATGTTGAATGCACTTTATTAACTAACTGTGCCCACGTTTTCACTGGATCCTGGCTGTACATTTTGTGAAAAGGGCGCACAGGGAATGTGTAGCCAACTGGGGAAAGAGAGACAGGCTTCATAAAGCACAGTGTATGCATAACTAGTGCTGGAACTCTTGAGGAGGGAGAGAGTAGAAGATACTTAGAGAAGTAAAACATGGAAGCACCGCATTTGACGTGGAGTAAAGAAGCTGAGACCTGAAATGTGAGCAACACACCAATGGAAAAATACTGGGAGCAGAATTTCAAGCTGAGCAAGGGACCAGCATGTGCAGAAGCCCAGATGGGTGATCACAGCTGCGGAACTGCAAGGAGGCTGTCTCCACACAGAGGGCCGCCTGATGCTGACTGGGTAGGACTAGGCTCAGTCAAGCCTACCATCCCTCTGGATGGCAAACACGAATGCAGTGCTATGCTTCCCTTAGGAGTAGTGGCACTGAGCCATCTGCTTTATTTATTCTGCAGTGTTTTCCTTCAGTTAACATTCTACTCTCTGATGGCTGTCTTGACTCTAGGCAAAATATTTTTCTTTTCAAGGAAAGAACAAATATGGATTTTTTTTTTTAATGGTTAAAGAAAACCACACTTTACCAAGTCTAGAACTGCAATTTTACAGTGGTAGATTGGTAAGCCTGTTTCAAATAATCCATGATCTTTTTATATTTGTGTCAGTTCATTGCCCCTTATAACAAAAGAACAACTGAGATCATTGTTAAGCTCTCTTCCCACCTACCCCAATCTGTAAAAAGGTCTTAACTGTGTGAGCATTTTTGCCAAAAGTTGCTTATCCTCTCCCCTAACATATAAAGACAAAAATTTAGTTTCAGCTCATAAAAATTGACTTGAAAGCTGTAGTGTAGTTTATATAGCAATTCGTGAAATGATCTGTCTCAGAAGGCCATAACGTCCTCACCTGTGTGCCCTGAACAGTTAGAGGAAATTCAAGAAAGAGGATTTTGAATGTTGTTTTATGACATTGTATGTTTAGAAGGGCATCCTTTTTTATTTGTACGTGTTTGCAGTATATAATGATTATATTCCTGGGGGAGGCATTGGTACATGTATATATAAAAGTGAGTGGTTTTAAAACCTTTTGTATACCAGGGATCACTGAATATATAGGGTCATTTTAATTAATTATTGATTGTTAAACTCCTGAAACACTTGAAGTATAAGAAACACTTCTTACTTTATGGAATCTAACCCTGACAAAATAAGTTATTCTTGTGAGATGGGAAGTGATTGTGGTAATACCAGATTCTTTTCTTCCCCTTTTCCCTCTGTTTCCTCTGAATGTAAGAGTGAACTATGAAGTTGTGAAATGACTGGTGTGACTTTTTGATATCCTTTGTGAGAACTTGTACTTTGGAACTTCTGAACCTTTGAGCTGGACTGCCGCTGTGAACACTGAGAGCAGCTTAACCATGCAGATTCTAGGCCCACACCCATTGTGTGTTGTAGTATACACTGGAAACATGTACTCATAAAAAGGAAAAACGGAAAAAAAAATATCAGAGTTTGGAGAAACTCTGATATAGGGGAGCAAGGGCTAAGATAGCGGGCTGGGAATATAGCTCAGTGGAATAAGCACCTGCCTAGTAAGCACAGGGTCCTGAGTTCGATCCCCAGTACCGCCAAAGAAAAAGGGCTAAGATGCCTATGAAAAATTGGGAAAGTTTAATACATGTATTGAAGCACAGCGAACTATAAAATGAAACAAATACTGATGTCCTTGGAAACAGTTGTCATCTCTTCTTACAAGGCTCTACCACACTCTTGGTTTGTCTCGATCTCCAACACCCAAAGTGCCCCAAAATTTGAAACTTTTTGAGTCCCAACATAATGCCACAGGTAGAAAATTTCATCTCTCTCTTCATGACATGTCACATTTCAAAGGCAAGAACACTAACAATATGGCACATAGTTATTTAAAGACTATGTTCAAAAAGTGTGTTTAAAGCATGAGTGAACTTATCGCTTAGGGATCCCATCCCTAAGATAAACCAGTATGTTCATGCAACTGTTCTAAAATTGAACAAATGTGAAGAAAAATACCAAAACCCCTAAAGACTTCTGGTCCCAAGCATTTTGGATAAGGAATAGTTTCTTGTACTACAGTGTCTTTTTAACATGATAATTCAAAAAAGATTGCTGTTTATGCTTTCCTTTGATTTTTTTTTTTGCCTTCTGGGTATTGAATCCAGGGCCCTGTGCATGTTAGACAAGAGTCTACTACTGAGCTGCACCCCGGGCTTTCATTTTTCAAGTAAATAGTTTCCATTTATTTTACAGAGAAGTTGGGAAAATTTACATTGATTTCCTCCTTACTCTTTGTTTTTGTTTTTATAGTGAACACTGGGATTTAGTAAGAAGAAAAGTAATTAAGTTTAAAACATATTTAATGCAGGAGAAATGTACATTTTATTAAATGTATTCTGACACTGACGTGATTGCTCTAGCTACTCAGAATTAAGTCTGTCTTAATGAAAGTGCAGTTTATAGGGGTTTAACTTTCATCATCAGTGACAATATCTGCAGACTAACAAACAAATTATGAGAATATGGCTGTAACTTTCTTGGTTTAGAAAATGTGCTTGAAATGTGGTATCATGAGCAGAGACTTTCATCTTTATGCAGTTGTCTTTATCACCAACAATATTATTAAATTTAAGGATATAATTGAGCATTATTTCTTCTAGGCCTCTTTGAATGTTTTGATAAGTGATTTGAATTATGACACATTATAATTTTCATTTTTAAAATCTAAAACCTATCTGACAAAAACCGTAGTGCTTCTTTAATAATCATATTCATTCAGAACACATACATGCTTAAAGCTTGTTCTTCACCACATCTTTCTCATGATTTTAAATATGTATTTATGGCTCTCATTTTTAAGTGGAAAGCAAAACAACAGAACATATTTATTATATGTAAAATTCAATGCTAAAAGCAAGCACTTAGGATGATCAGGCCTATGATTAGAAGCTGTTGTAGAATTGAGAGGAATATCTGAGAGTCTCTTTTTCTCAAAAATATAACATTTAATCATTTTTTGTTTTCTAGATATTTAAAGTCATTCATTAAAGACAATTTCTGTAATGATCAAATTCCAAAATCAATAATCCCATGAACTAAAATATGTACAGCTGGTATTTTGATGTATAATTTTTCCAATCTCTTATTTTTCTACATAAATTTAAAACACTTGAATATTCAGATCTTTACTGTCTTCACAATTTGGTTAACTTTCTAAAAAATTAGTCATATGTGTGTAAAACAGTGCCATAAAGCTAATATTTAAAAAAAACTATGTCTTCTACCTCATCTTTCTATTTCTGGTTCTTGTTTCTTAGATGAAGCTGCTTGGAACTTTTTTACTCACTAATTTTTCACATAGTTGTAAGCAATATACTTTTGTACTTCTTAAATTTTAGTTATTATATGTTGATACCATACTATTCTTTCACACCCTCAACCCTGTCCCTACTCTGCCCTCTCAAAGTGGTTATACATTTATTTTTGTTTAGGTCAGGTATTGTATTACTAAGATAATACAAATAATATTATTCATAAATCAACCTTGACTACTTTGTACTATGCCATTTTCTTCTTCATATGACTTTGTTTCTCCTGAAATTAATCATTGCTTTGTCTGATTTGTTAGCTTTAGTTTTTAAAGTACTTATCACTAATTCATTACAAAATTTATTTCCAGAGCTATAAAGCTTCTTTAGAAAGAAGTAGATGAAAGTGCATCATGTAGTTATCCAGATTCTTTTTCCTGCCTCCGGAGTCACCCTTCTTGTAGTACGTAGCTGTCACTTCAGCACTTCATCGTCCTGGGAATCCATTTTTGCTGAGGAATCTATCTAGACCTCAGTGGCCTTTTCCTTGATGGTTTATACCTTTGTTTTGTTAGGTCTGTCTTACGGTACTTTCTTGCCAATAAAACATACATTTTGAGTTCCTCTGTGTGTGAAAACAGATTTTACTTAGATAATAGTAATAACACTGGTATGAAATTATATAGTAGCAATTTAGAATATTGAAGGCATTGCTTCATTATCTTTTGACTTTAGAGCTACTCTCTGTTTAATGCTATTCTGAAATTTATTTAGTCCTATGGTCGTCTTATTTTTAATTGTTTTCGTTCTAAGAAATTTTAGGATCTTTTTGTGCCTGTGGCTCTGAAGTTAAATAGGAGTGAAATGTAAGTCTTGCAGTATGGATACACATGTAAGCCTGGGAGTTGTTAATTGAGCTGAACATTCATTTGGATGCTTTTAATATAGACATTCATCTCTTTAGTTCATGGAAATTTATTTTTCTTTAATACCATACTTCCTGACATTGCTTTTTTAAAATTCTTGTTCAAATATTAAATTCCCTATACTCCTCACCTGCTTTTCTATATTTTATTGTTTTTGCTTTTCTTTTGGTTTTGAAGAGTTCTATCATTGGTTTTGTTCTAAACATTGTTTTCTGATGGATATTGAAGACCCTCTTTTAAAACAATTTTCAGAAGTTTTGTATGTTACCTTCTTGTTCTTGTTTGATCTTATCTCTTCAGAGGATGTAGTATTTGAAAATTATTTTTTCAGTGCCTTGTATTATCTAGGCTTCCTCTAAGTTCCTCTGCTCTTTTCCCTCAGGTTAGAGTCTTTGATGAAATACTTTGCATTTTTATATTCATACTTAAAAGTAAGCTATAAAAGTGATATAAAAGTGATGTTTAGAGCCCATGTATGAGGTTGGGGTTATTGTAGTAATTGCAATAAGCCATTCAGATGAGGCCTGTCCAGTGTCTATCTCTAGTTCTTTCCTTGTGGGGAAGTGGATCTGGATGTGTGACTTCAGTTTTCTGTCTGGAAGCTTTACTCCTTGCTGCAAAAGGTGGCCATGCGTATCTCTGGTTCTTTTAAAAGGTAACGCTACATCTACCCTCAGTGATAACCTGAGCTGCTTATTTCTGAGGCTCACCAGGTGTCGGGTGTAGTAAATGGCTTATTTCTTACACCTTATATTTCTTTGTAGTGATATTTTGCTCTATGGAAACACTTAACCCTTCACAGTGCAGCTTCACAAAATTCTTAACACAGTCCTTCTATGATCTTGCTAAATCCTGTTTGTGTCGGCAGAGTTACACTTCTCTGAAACTTTAACTGTTACTATAGGGGTTCTGCAGAGCAACGGAAGGTGAACGAGTATGTGCTGTTCTCTGTTCAGTGGGAAGTCTCCGTGTCCCCAGTCCACCTGTGCTCCCTCAGTGGGGCTCTTTGACCCTTACCATGGGGAGATTGTTTGTTTAAAAATTTTTAGAGAATCATAGTCCTTTCTTAATCTGACTATTTTTCTCACTTAACTCAGGTGTAGTGTTTGTTGTAGTTTGTTTTTTAATATATATTTCAGTATATATATTTGAAGTGAAGCTGTGTCATGAGTAAATGACCACAGCTGCTTTTGCTTTACATTGAATCAAAATCCATCCTAGTACTAGGAAAATAGGGGCAGTTCAATTAATTATTAGTCAAATAATTAAATCTTTTCTTCACGGTAACTCATATTCATATTATTTGTTATAACTTTTAAAAATGATCTTGTGTAGTATTCATGCATAGAGAATAATTGTATAACCATTTCACTGCAGGGGCACATTTAGAAGATTTTAATTTTTAAATAAAATTCAGTGAGGTTTGTGTTTATTTCAGTAAGGTAAATTGACTTACATTATTTTGGAGGCTCTAGACATATATAGCTACTCTTCAGCTTATGATGTTTATTTCACCATGAAGATGCCTGTAAAGCAGCTGCCTTACCAGCCGTGGAATCGTCCCGAGACGAGCTTCGGTGTGCTCACTGACATCCACCTGCAGTTGGGGAGAATTAGCAAACATAATGCATACTGAGTGTCAGTATCTCAGATAATTCATCAAATACTGTTTTTCACTCATGATTATGCTTCTGCGCCACTGTAAACTGAGGATGGTTTATGTTGCTAACTTACTTTTAAGTTTCACACTGTTATTAACTAAAATCCATTTGTTGTTCATATTGCCTTAGTTTTTACTTAATGACCTTTTGCTGTTCAGCATTCTGTCTAGGATATTATATCACATGTAGTCACATCTTAGGATCTTCATCTCGCTGTGATAGTTCCTCTGGCTTTTCTTATTTTTGATAACATTTGCAGTTTTTAGTTTTTCATATATATGTACTATATATGCACACATATGTACATATTAAGTGTACAAAATCTTGGGTTTTATTGTGCCACTTTATGTATGAAGATAAGGTTTTCTTAGGTGCATTATAGTAGTAGGTACAATAATCTATCATCTTACTAGATGATTAATGACATGTTTAATCTTTTGTTATTATCATCTTTTGTGATTATACTTTACTTGAAACAAAACCTCTTGGTATTCTTTGTTCCTTAGTATTTGATAGTATATTTTGTAGTATTGATTGTGCAAAAGTCAGAAAATTTTTAAACAGTGTTAGGTGAAAAAATCTGGTAAGATCCTGATTTAAGAGTTAAGTGGACTAATTTCAATGGACCCTAAAGTGGATTGGTGGTTTTCATTAGATGTGAGTAAGGAATGATTCTGTTGCTCTCTTGGGATCTGGTACTTTGGATCTAAGGGTCTTTTCTACATTTGTATGATCTTATTCTTAGGCTTTTATGAGGCATGCATTGAGATTTGGGAATGAGGTCAGGAATGACTGTTCTGCCCCTTGGATCTGAGCAGAGATTGGAGTTATTCAAGGTTGGTAATGACCACATTCTAAGTGGATTTTACCAGATACAGTATGAACATTTTTTTCTGATTGGATTTAGAAGTAAAGGTGAAATGTAAATGATTTTAAAATATTGAAAGAGTGAACCAAACTAGTGGGAGCAATGCTTTTATTGGAAGCAAATAAGAAAGAAGCATTAATTATCTTCAGTTAAGGATGTGTGTGTTTAATATACCTATGTAACTTATCATATATGTATCATTTATTTTCACAACTAACATGTAGATATTTTACAGTTGGGTACTTGTGACTTACTTTTAACAATTCTCCAAGTTTTAGCTGCTATTAAGTGTCAAAACTTGTTGCTTTCGAATTTGTATTTTTATCTACTGCACCATACTGCCTCTTTTTAACTAATGTGACTTCTAGACTTTTTATGATTATAATATGTGACTTAAATGCTTAATTTTCTCTTTAAAAGTGTTGGTAGAATGCATGGCATTGTTTTTTAGCAATTTTCTCATCACTGAATATGTTGAAATTATTATCAGTGAATATTAGAGCTTTGGTGTTCATTTAGTGTATACATAGAGTATATACTTAAGGACCCTCTGTAGAGCCTAGTATATGAGCAGTGACATCCCACGACAGTCAGTCTGCCCACTGATACAGTTTACTGTGTGTGCAACAGATGAGTAGCATATACAACGTGGATACACTGTTCAAAGGGATGGTTCATATCCTGGGCAGGATGGAGCAGGCCAGTATGTTAATTTCCCAACTACACCAATGCCCAGTTTAAAACTTATGAATTGTTTATTTCTGGAATTTTTCATTTAAAGTTTTCAGACCATCCTTAACCATGAGCAAACGTCAGTAAATAAAACCAGAGCTAAATGAGAATTAGTTTTCGTTAAAGAAAATAGTTGTGAAAAAGGAAAAATTGTATATCACCAAAGAGTAAAATCGTAGGCTGTTAGCAGTCTCCTGCTCCCCTGCAGAATACTAAAGATACTTGAAAAATGAGCTAAAATAAAGGCTTCTTCTGTAATTGTTCTGTTTACTTTGAGATTGTCTCCCTTGTGTCCTGCATACACATACATGTAGTTGAATATATGATTTACATAATGGAATAAGATATTTAATTAATCCATTCAACAAACATTTGAGGGCCTATTATATGCTAGGCTCTGTTGTAGATGGTAGAAATACAGTACAGAACAAAAAAGCAGGCCGAGGATGATGGCACATATCTGTAACCCCAGCACTCGGCAGGCTGAGGCAGGAGGATCCTTGTGAGTTTGAGACCAGCCTGGGCTGCAAAGTAAGTGCAAGGCCAGCCTGAAGTGCATAGTGAGCCCCTGTCTCAACAAAACAAAACAAAACAAAACAAAACAACAGAACAAAAAAGCACAGTCCTTGTCCTTGTAGATCTTCTGTTTTTAAAAAGACAGACAACCAGAAATTGTTAGAGAACAAACATGTAATGTTATGGGTTAGAAAAAGAAGAAGTTGCTGTTTTAGGCAAGGTGGTCTGTTAATACTATCTTGTACAAATCTGAAATAAATGAGAGGTGCTAACTTCATAATATGTGCTTGTGTGTGTGTGAGAGAGAGACAGAGAGAGAGAGAGGAGAGGCGGTATTGAACCCAGAATCTGCAACCTTTATGATTATTATTTACTTTAGACTGGGTCTCACTAAGTTATCCAGGCAGGCCTCAAATTTTGATCCTTTTCCCTCAACTTCTCAAAATGCCAATGACAGCATATGCCATACCACTACACCTGGCTGGACAAATGCATTTCGAGCAAAACAAATTTTAATTAGAAATATCCTAAAATAGGAGTAAGTCTGATTGGAAAAATGCAGAGGCAGTGTAGTTAAAATGGTAACTGATGAGGGACTAGATCTTTGTTCTATGTGTAAACCGGATAAGTTTTTCTATAGAAGTAATAAGTTGTATTGTGCTGTTATTTTTTTTTAATTTTAAGAATAAAGGAAGAAAACATTAACAGACATCCATTTTAAAAACTAGCATAAGAATAATACAAACAATACAGAGTTACAGACAAAGTGGTAAGAAATTAGCAATGGTTGTTATATTACTATTGATATTTTCAAAGCAGTTTCTCAGGAATATTGTCATATTTCTAAACACTTTTAATTGCTCAGATTTAAATTTAAAGTGGCTAATATGAAGTCTTTATATATGTACTATGTAAATTGCTATTTTAAATTATAATAGACTAAAATAATTTCTAAGATACTGTATAGGTTGTGTATAGTTTATCACTTACTCCTAAAAATACATATTTTAAAAATATAAAATTACTATCATAATGCAGAAGTCTCCAAAAGTAGGAAATACTTATTATTTATAGCTACATTAAAACTCTTATGAAGTTGTTACAGCTTATACTTTCTAAAAATAATTTAAAAAGCAATTGGAGTTTATCACTGGAGAACTTTATTTGAAAGGTTAGGGTTTCCTGAGACAACAGAAGCTTCAGATGGCTTAAATAAAATAGTTTATATGTTTTACAGTAGCACTGGTACTTCCAGAGTGGTGTGGTGACTTTCATAGAGCTAAGTTATCTTGTTCTGTTATGCTTAATCCAATCCAAGGCCTTGGTCTAATGCTGGTTTTTTTAGGTTAGCCACCATTCCAGCCAGCAGGATAAAGGAAAGATAAGCTTTCTCTTTGAAGAATATTTTCCAGAAATTACATGTATCACTTTTATTTTGGATCCTGTTGACCAGACTTTACACACATAGTCACACTGAACAATAACAGTGACTTTTACTGTGGCAGCTCTGTACGTAACAGTTTTAGGGATTCTTGTTATTGACAAGAAGGGACAAGTATTATTGTAGACATGTTAATCTCTGTACCACAGGCCTTTTAGACAGTAAGGAGAGATTAGTTTTATAACATTTTGACTTTTGTCTATTTTTCCCATATTAAAGTTTAAATTATCCAATGTACTATATAATCACTGTGATCTTTTTAAATAGATCAGTTGTCTAATGACCCATCACCAATGCCTTTCTCTACATTCTGTTGTCACTAGGAAGTCCATGTTAAGGTGGCAATTGAGAGTATCAAGCCAGATCACCAAGGTTCTAAACTGGCCAGTGCTGCCTGTAGAAATGTAACCTTGGACAAGGTAGTTAGCTTTCTCTGACACAGTTTCTTCATCTTCAATGGGAAGGAAATAGTGCCATACACATGGGATTGCTTTCAGGATTAAATAATGAGTTGTAAAGAATTCAGAAAAGCTCCTGACCCACAGTAAACCCTCAAATGTTGTTAGTTATTACCATCAGTTGACAGGTTCCTAGTGAAAGTAGTTTCAATTATATCCTAAGTAAAACATAAATTTAGAAGTTAACAGTAAAATTATATGAATATTGTCACTGTGGTAGAGGAAAAGTGATTGGATTTTTGAAAATGTGTCTAAATTTGCTTACTTCATTCTGGCATATTTGTGTTTGTTGTATTGATTTGATGATTCTGTGTGATGAGCTGTATTTTAGACCATATGTACAAATATATGTACGTTTGGAATTT
The DNA here is from genome assembly GCA_004027595.1 of Dinomys branickii. Lineage (NCBI taxonomy): Eukaryota > Metazoa > Chordata > Mammalia > Rodentia > Dinomyidae > Dinomys > Dinomys branickii. Next base: position 43,450 of record PVLD010008148.1, on the reverse strand, counting down.
TTCTTTTGAACTTTATACATTGTTATTCCTTTTAGGTTCATTCAGAGCCAAGATGACAAAAGAGTATTAGGAGTGGAAATATCTTGTTACTTGTGTCTTAGGATAAATTAACCAGTAAGCCTGTTAGAGAATAATTATGTGGCAATTGAAAGTTGAGTCTTTCGAGATAGAAACAGGCCTCAGGAAAAAGGCTTTATTTATTCTATTATTCCAGGAAGTCTTGGTTGATTTAATATTTCTTCATGCTTTGTTTTATTTTATAACAGACTATACAGAACATTTTTGCACTTGGCAGATTTTATTGAAGTTGTATATTTGTGTCTATCTCCTCCACAGGAGGAGACGTAGAAGAGACAGTGTGTCCTATTCAAATTTGTATCCTTCAAGTTCTACACACTGTCAAGATAGAAGACTTAATTAATTTGTTACTGTAAACAGCAACATATGCTTCCTTTGTAGGAGTTTCTTTTAAATCTCAAGTCAGAAATAACTAATTTTTTTCATGAGTTTTCTAAATTTGGTAATCTATAGGAAGATGTTTAGAAATAGTTGTATTTCCAAAATAAACTGTGATACCTCAAAACAATGTGCCATGTTACTGAAATCAGCTTAGGTGGCCCATGTTTCCAGGCTCTTTCTGTATTGAACCTCCTATGCATAGTCTAATTTTCACTTCATGCTAAAGTATGGGACATTAAACCTCACTGTATGATTTTGGAATATGACAGCTTTATTGAACAGGTCACTTAGTTAACTAATTTCTTGTATGACACTCCAGTAAGTAAGAGGTGATAAACTGTCCTTTTGAGACATTTATACTGCATAACCTTTGGGTGTGAAATCAAAGTAGATGAAGCATTTCTGTGCATGTATATCTATGTATCTTTCATATATAGTGTGTGTGTGTGTGTGTGTAAATTTTAACATCAAAAGTGTATTATCTCTCACTTTTGCATCAGTAGATATTCAACTTCATGACTAAAACAAAAGCCAACAGACAGTCTGTCTTGTGTAGGATATGTGGATACATTAAAGGGCCTTTATTAAAGTATTTTGCTCCCAGCAAAGATTAACTAAGAATCACACCACAGATGCAGCCATAACACATGGCAGTTGCTATTTGTATCCACGTAGGCCGCACTGGGCCCTAATTGGTGAAGGGATGCCCTTCATATGTTAAAAAAAAAAAAAAAAAAAAAAGTATTTTGCTGAAGTTGTAAAGGTAGATGCAGTTAATCTGTGTTTTTTACTAATCATGTTAAATTCAGCTGTTTATTAATGGCAGTCCCTTATATGTTATCATAGTGTCCTGCTAAAATGACTGTGCTGACAGTGGCTAGAGACGTTTAACTTTAATAGTTTTTTAAAGAGATTTTAATATGCCCTTTAAATAGTCTATCAGATATTCAAGGATTAAAAAAAAAAACCCACATTTTACTGAGTTGAGAATAATGATCATTCTTGTTTTCAGTATTTAGTCAAACAAATATTATAGTATAAAAATGCTAGATAAACCATAGTATATTCCATGTATGTCAGCTTTTTCATCGCTTGCATACTACTGTTGACCTTTTTTAATCTAGTAAATTCATAGTTGTTAAATGGAGAATGCTCAGAGGAAATACTCATGAGCTTGTATGTTTTCACTTTTTAAGCTATTTTGATCATTTGTAAACTCTATGCATTTTCAATAGCATTTGTAGTAATATACCTAAGAAGTTTTCATTAAACTTCATCTAAATACAACTATATTAAGCAGCAAGTTGTCATGAGTTTTTTCTGCTTATTTTAATATTTTAGTTAATTTCAATGTAGGAATACCAATTTCAAGTTTTATTTTCTGAGCAAAAGAGCTATAGAGAAAATTAAAAACAGCTTTTAGAAGATTAAAAAATTAACATCCCATATTAAATTTGCATGGATACCTGTGTTGCTTTTAAAGTTTAAAGAATACACTTACTTTTATTGCTGTTGCTCTCAAATTGTTATCTTATAATTTAGGAACTAAAGCTGTTTTTTCATTTTGTTTTCAATTCAAAAATAATTTAGTTAATATAGTTAGATGTAAACTCTGCAGTTTTTTCTGTATTAAATACTGTACTCAATATTATTTTGTCATTATGCTCTCCAACCACACATCCTTCTCCCCCTTTTTTGACTTTTTAAGTAGCATTTTAATCTTCAAATTCCTCTTTCCTGTTTTTCTAAAGGTCGATTGAACTACCCACATCCAGGAACTGACAATCTGTTGATGTTAAATGGTAAGTCCTATAAAAACTTTGTGTTTCTTATTAGTTTATGTAAAGGTAACTAAATACATATTTCTCAAAACCTTCTCTGATGCATACAACTGAATCACTTCATAAGGATATAAAGAAAGCCACTGCCAGGCACGGTAGTAGCTCCTGTAGTCCTCGCTACTGGCCAGTCTGGACAAAACAAGATCTTATCTCAAAAAATTAATAAAGCAAAGTCATAGTTCTTTCTTTGCAGAGAGCAGAATTAGAAATCAGAGTATATTCTGGCTGATAAAGTAGTCATCAAAGCGTATTTGAGACAGTATAAGTTAATTCACTGATCACAGATTTTGGGTATAGTCCTTGTTTGAACACTGGCTTTTCAATTTAGGATATGACCTCAGTCAACTAAATATGACCTTAGTTGTCCCACTTGTAAAATGGGAATATACAATCTGTATGTTTATTACGAGAATTAAATGAGATAAAGTTTGCAAGATACCTAGAAACCTGTTGCATAGTTTAAGCACTTGTTTCTGTGTTTAACCGAAGAATATACTTGTGATTCTGTAAATATAATAATCAAACTAATTTATTCTAACTAAAAGGTTTGCATAATTGCATTCAAAAGTTAGGAGAAGAATAAACTTTCATTAAAGTTTGTTTTCTGTTGGTCAAACATTATTGTGTATGTCATCACAGTACTTAGCACCTCCATGATTGTATGAGCAGGGATGGAGTATTTTTCACACAAGTACTTTTAAACCATATGTTAGTTGAAAAAGGAAAATAAGAAGAAATAAAAGTCATATTTACTTTTTTAAAATATGTAATGTTAGAATGGCTTAGCACTTGTCTCTCACTGAAACTTTGTTGAAATAATATGACAGTGATGTTGAGGAACGGAGGCTAGAAAATAACTAGACCCTGTGAACTGATACCGTATGAAGATGACGTGGTGACAGCAGGCCAAGGATAAGGCCCATGCGCTCAGAGATGGTCGGGGCAGATGAAATTTTGGAATGAGAAAAACTAAAGCAGAGTGGTAGGTGAGGTGATTGATGGTGTTTTCAACACTTGACTCTTACCTATCACGTTGTCTACCACAGGACAGGATAGAGCAGCGGTGGCGAAGCTATGCCCTGTGCCACAGACCGTTGTTTGTTATCACTGAGAGCTCTGAAAGGTTTGCCATTGCTGGCCTAGACTAAAGGTAGCCTAGATTAAGGTCAGCCGAGACTGACTGGAACTTTCATTGAGGCTCTTCTTTACTCAACTGTTTTGCTACTGTGTAGCCAGCTCACTAAAAACAATACTGTAGAAATAAAAATTGTAAAACTAAACATAGCTTCTTCCCTTGACTTAGTTTATAAAATAATGACAAGTTTAGGTAACAATAAATTACTTATGTATTGATTCCTTCTCCTCAAACATTCTATATGATAAGTGAAGATTTATGTGTCTCTTCCTAACTTTTGAAAAAGCGATTCTGTTGAAAAATTCAACTTGGCCTTTAGTTCGCATACTCTGTTAAAGTCCATTGGAAGGAAAGTACTTTATGAGAAATTTTTTTAGATTATTCACAGGTGCTCTTAGATTGCTGAATGGACAGAAAGCTAGGAGGATCACAACAAAATGTTGGGTGGAAGCAAAAGCTTAGTAGGCACACTGTCTTTCCAATTGAGATTTTCAGTTATACTAATTATTAAACTGATGATTTTGTCAGTTGCCAAAAGCCCTCATTACAATGTAGATGTTCAGTTCAAAAATGTTTCATAACAAGACATAATAGTATTTTATTTTAGGCAAGAGTTAATCTTGTGGCCAAAGCTACTTTTTTAAAATTATGTGAGCACTGTCAGAAGTCTCCTGCTTGGGGCTACAGTGCATACTTAGTGCAGCAAGCCAACCTCTGTGAACTTCTTCCGGCGAGGGACCGGAGGAGGAGAGAGAGAGAGATGATGAAATCAGGACAACAAAATGCATTTAGGTCAGGAAGAGAAACAATTTGATCCAAAGAGGCAAAGAAGTTTTATTTGAGATCGGTTGAGAGATGAAGCAGGAGTCACCTAATTGGGTACATTTGTGGAATAAGGAAGTAGTAAGAATAAGAATTTAAATAATTTTAGGTATTGGAGTCATTTAGGAGAGAATTTGACCAAGAGAAAGGAACTAAAAAAGGGGAAATTTTTTGAGCTGTTTTTTAAATATATTTGTAAGTGAGCTATATGCTAAGTGTATTATCTCCCTGGGAAGTGTGGGAATTAAATGCTGGTAGTACAAGGCTATGCCTTTAATGCATATAAATAAAATATTATAGACAGACTAAAGGAAGTGTGGCATCTCATAGTGCCTATGATTACTTTTTAAATTACTGAAGTCTTTTTAAAGCATATCATAAGGCAGTTGGCTAAGTTAGTTGCATTATTTACCCTATGAACAGAACTAATATAGTTGACTTTAAAATAAATACTGAGAAATTAATTCGGTATCAGCATTTTGTGTAGCGGTTCAGCAGGAATCAGTACCGATTGATACCACAGCCACTGAAGCCAGTTTGTTTTCTGTCTGTGTCACCTTGAGTAGCTCACCGAACTTCACTGTGACTTCCTGTCTTCTGTTTATAACAGCATCCCGCCTGCCTGGGGTGGGTGGAGTAGACTGTTGTTACCAGTGAATTCATTATCTCAAACGGTTCCTGAGGGTAAATAATACTGGGCATAGTAAGTGATGTGACCAAAATAACTTCACGAGAGCAAATCGTGATCTGTTAATAGATGAAGGAGCTAGGTATATTTACCTCGGGGCATATAAAATTGAGGTACAATTGATACCCCTTCCAGCCTTGAGAAGGGTAGTTTTATAGCAGCGGCTGTATTTTTCTCCTCAGTTTTGTTTTTTTCAAGTTGAAGAAATTTTTCTTTAGTTTCTTAGCAAGCAAAGTTGGACCTCCAGCCCAGCTGACCTGGTCTGTTTGCCTACCCCTGCCTCCAACTGCAGGAACTCGGCCACCGCACCTGTAGGTGAGCCAGTAATTACGGGCACAGAGTCCCTGGGCGGCATGTTACAATCGCTCCGTTGTTTTGTTGCTGTGGGTTGGAACCTGAAGAAGATGAGTGGGAGCTCGGGACCAAATTATAAAGTCAGCTGGACTCCTTCATATGCGAGGTCTTCAGATTTCTCTCAGAACCTTTTCAGTCTATAAAGAAATGGACTGATCAATGATACATTTTTAATACATTCATCTATAAATGACATGGATGTATTAAAGAGCCAGTTCTACATTTTTGCCTAAATGAGGTTACTTTTTGGTAAATGCTTTTATAAAATAAGTATATGTGAAATTTGCTTTTATACATGTAATTTTTATACAAAATGTCCCTCCCCGCTTTTTCCTAAATGTTCCAAATTAGAGCAGCAGACAAAAGAAATCTTAAAAAACATGATAGTGATTTATTTACTGAGAGTTTTATATTGCGATTCACTGTTACAGTGGAACATAACCTACAAATTTACATATAAATACTGTCAGAAAATTAAATATTAACACCATCACTTAGTGAGATTGTAGAAGATTGGTTATTTCCATGACAGAATAGGAAATATTTTGCAGAGTCTAGCTTCATCCAGAGTCAGTTTTATTTATGGTAATGTAAGGAATTGCCTCCTGAGAGTTGTGCAAAACATAAATGGAATAGCCATCACAGGTATGAGATGATTGAAGAAATTTTCTGAATAATTATATGTTCCAGCCTAGGAATAAGATGAAATTTTCACTCTTTTAATTATAAGGAGAGGGCTGGGGATATAGCTCAGTGGAATAAGTGCTTGCCTAGCAAGCGCATGGTCCTGAGTTCGATCCCCAGTACCGCCAAAAAAAAAAAAAAAAAATACTAAGAACTGTAGCTCAGCATAAAAGTTAAGAACATAAACTAGTTATGATGTCATTAATTTTCCCAATAGGTCAAGATTGTGTGCTGTATTATGACTTCATAATAATTCGTTACTTGGCCTTAAACTTGATGAAAATAGTTGCATTTGCTGTATAAATCTTCATGCCTCTAGGCTGGAACATCCACAAAAAAATTTCCCCAAAACAAACCTGTACTTCTGTCATGCCATAGGCCATACTTAGGGATACACAGGAAACAGGAAACCTAACTTCTGCTTGTGAAGGAGACTTGTGAAGCATCTGGGCTCAAGCTGTCTATTTACAGGCTCAGAAAGTTTGCTCTTCTGTAGCCTACTCTTGATGGCTCTACTAAAGTTACTTTTTATCAATCTGATTTTCCACGGTCAAGTTCCAAGCGCTATGGAACGTTTTCTAAGGCCTTTGTAACTCTTAGAAGACTTAGACAATAAAATCCTAAATACTGCTCCCACTATTACCCTCAGCCTAAATTAAGGATAGGTCAGGTAAACTATGAAGTGAGTCTGCCAGCCCTGAGATCAGGACAGCACAGGAGAAGCCGGTGTAGCAGAGACACCCAGGAAGTTCCCACAAAGGACTCTGCTAGAAACCGTCTTTATTGACTCATTTCTTAGCAGTATAAGAATTGATGTTGTTTTTCCTACTTCTAAGTGTTTAGTATTTCCTACTTTTTCCTCACTTTAAGCCACTTTCTTTATTGTAAAGCCTTAATTTAAAATTGAAAATATACTTTGTAAAACTCTAAGATAGCATATTTAATGTGAAATGATTCCTTTTGATCTCAAACTTTTATATTTTGGGATTGGCTACATTTCTAAGAACTTTCAGTATGTATATTTCACTTGAGATTTATTCAGTATTGAATTATTTTCAGGCCCAAACAAAATCTATTAATATAACTTAAGATATTAATTTTTAGCAGTCATTATTGTCACCTTAATTGTATGTATTCTACTATAAAAATATTTGCTGTGTGTTCCAGTGGGGCTATTGTGTAAAATGAAGTTGTGGATACTATCAAACTGTAATTTCTCATGAAGAAATTGCCATATTTTTTTCTCTTTAGTAATTACCTAAACTGTTGGTAACGTAAATTGAAATGCCTTTCTTCTTTATATTTTTATAGTACTTAACATGTGTACTATTATGCTATATTGATATTAAGAGTAATTTGTGTAGCAGTCCCTCTGCATCTAAGAGGTAGACACACATCTGAAGAACAGAAAGCATTATTAGCTTTAGTGTATCTGTAGCTATTTCTCTGAGCAAGTTTGAAGAGGCTTTGATATTTTTCCATCCCATCCAAGCTATATGTGCTTCACAGTATCAATTTAGTAGTCGTTTGTCATTCATTTGAGTCTTCTAGTACTACTTTCATGGAGAGTTTGGTGTAACCGAGATTGGGTCTGAATAGCTTTCTATTGGACAATATAACATACCAATCTCTGTAATGAGTTGAAAAATAAGAATTTAATTTAGATTGTTTTCACTCATTGAGAAAAATATTTGGAATGCTGTTTAACTGAAAATCATGTATGCCTACCAAGATGAAATGAAGCAAATATTTACTTGTGAATTTTCAATGTGAAGGACAAATAATTGTGTATATTCTGTGATATGGTTCACCTGACATATGTCATAGCTAATGAAAGTGCTTTGTTAATGGTGAAACATCCTGCGAATGTTATATGTGCTATCATTATCATAGGTCTCAAAGTTGCACTAATTTCCATGTGCCCACATAGCCTTTCATATCACAAATATTTGTACATGTAGGCTTATTTTTAGTTCTGACATTTTACAATTTCTCCTTTGTTTACATGCAGCAAGGAGTTATGGGCGAAGACGAGGTAATTCATTTCTGTTTGCTATGGTATAACTGTCTCTAATTGGGTTTTCCCTCTCAGTGTTGGAATTAATTATTCCAGATAATTAATACAATGTCTGAAAATTCATAAGAGAGTTAAACTTTGATGTGAGCACTTATGAAAGTTTTAATTCTAACTCTTAACCTTTAAAAGGTATATTTTTATACTAATTATGGTTATTTAATAAAATTGTTTTATTTGAACCACACCCAGATTTTTAACTTATAAAAAGCTATTTTTGTATCTCCTAAAGCTGCTGTTTATAGTTTGCTTAACAGATTTGTGTCTGTAAGTAAAGGTGACAAGCAATGTGGCTTTTCCATTCTCTAAACTATTAAAATCAAATTATTAAATTACATACTTTACAACTCTAGATTATTTTCTGTGTTTCACTCTGTTAAACATAACACATACAGTAAGTAACTTGCTGCTAACACTGATTAGTAGAAATCATGCTACTAATTTTTCTCTGTCTCCTAAGACTACAGTCTTTTCTGTTTTAACACCCACATTCCCCTCTCCCCGGACCAAAGGGTTCCCTGAGTGTCCCTAAGGTATCCTAAGGGTAAAGCTAGGATTATATGATGCGGCAGTATTACTGAACTCCCTAGGAGAGCAGCTGACATTTTCTGTGCCTAAAACTTTGCCTCTGTCTTTTTCATGTCTAGAAATTAAGAAGGAGAAAAGTAGAGTGAGAGGAAGCAAAAGTAACTTAACACTACTAGACTTTCCACTAAGTAAGCAGTGATCCTGATATTTACGTACTTCTGGTTGTTATTTGTGCCACACTGGATAAAACACATTCTCCCTGACCCCAGAATCTTTGGAGGATGAACAGTAATCAAAATGCCCCAGACAGATTCTGCGTATGTGAGCCAGTGCTTCGGTTTCTTTTCACCTAGTCATAAGTGTGTGTGCTTTGAAAACAAACAAGAGACTATTTGCCACCAACAAGCCAAACTAGATTTTAGATTCCTAAGTGGTAGTTCCTGTTTCATACTTCAGATCTCTGAATTTGACCTCATAATTGGAATTGTTGCTTCACTGAAATTTTGACTTCTTAAGTTTTTTAATGAAAAAGTTAGAAGAGACTGAAACTGGAGGCTGAGAAAGCTGGGGCTGAGTAACTCACTGAAGGCGGTTATTAGTGAGCTGAGAGGGGGTGGGGAAGTTTAGAACTTCAATACCTATTTTTAGGGCTATGGACTGACTGACTTCACTATGCAGTATGGAGTTCTAGTTCTCTTGAAACAAGCTATGTTCACCAGTCTGATTTTTAGATATTTTTGTAACTGTGGAAGAATTTAGGATTCTTTTTCATTGTTGCTTTTCTTTCATCTGACACAAGTTCTCGCTATATAGTTCAAGCTGGCCTTGAGCTCACTTTGTAGCCCAGACTGGTCTCGAACTATGCTCCTGCCTCAGCTTCTTGAGTGCCAGGATTATATGTGTGCAGAATTTAGGATTCTGTTCTTATTAAAAGCTTTTCATCTTTTAACATTAGTGACTTATGTATGCTTTGGCGTACTCCAATGTAACACCGTGATCTAGTAAATTCCTAGGGAGAAGGTAACAGAAAGTAATCCTATAACTTATCTTAAATCTCAGTTCGATAGTCATAGACTATGATTATAAGAAAAAACAAGTTTCTTTCCCTGTTTTTAGATAGAAACTTGCTACCACTCTTGTCTGTCTCTGTCCCCTGGGGCCTATAAAGATGGGCCCCTCCAGAACTGGCTCCCAGGGAGACTTTCTTGCATGGTTTAAGCTTCAGAATTAACGCTTCCTTTGAGACAGATCTGAGGGTGTTCACATGTATTTGGCTCAGTATAAGAGAGGACTGATGCCTGGATTTTCCTCTCAGACTATGAGGCATTGCTGTAGTAATTTTTGTAGTTGGTTCTCTGGGCATTTTTGGAATCTACAACTACCAAGAGCCTTCTTTTATGAACTTCATCTTGTAGATTTGATCCATCAAAGAAACTCTATTCATTTTTCTCTTTAGATAGTCTTACATCTTCCATTCATATGAAATGTGTCACAATGAGTTGGTATGATTTTGCTAGAAATAAACCATAGCTCTTTTACCAGTGTAGTGGTGAGTGAACAGCGTCCGTTTCCCCACCAGTTTAGGGAGGACAAATTTGTTCTTCTTGCCACCTTTGACTCACTGTTCAGCCCAGCACATGGTGCCATTTTCATTTAAAACACTTCCCACTTGACTGTAAACACAATTACTACCAGAATGACTATGTATTCTTAAATTTCCTTGAGATGATAAATATAAGCTTTAAATCAAACTGGTTTTAGGTGCTAACTTATATACTAACTTTGAAATAATCAAAATGTCATTATATTGGAGATAGTTAAGAATGAAACAAGGCTTTCTTTGCCTACGCTTCATTTGTAACCACCTAGTTACTACTCCTGGATATCTCTGTCCTTTTACTACTTTGGAGCTGCCTGGGAGACAGCACTGGAGTGAGGAAGACATACTAGGGAGCTGAGTGTAACACCTAGAAAACTACGTCTCTCGTTACTACTCTTTGTTCAATTTTTTTCCATTCCATTCTGAGAGTGCACATACTGGTCTGAGTTGGAGTAGGGTAGGGGATTATGCAGGGAGGTGTGAAGTGTAATTAAAGCTCTTTCACTCAACTTAAAATATTATAGTATCACAATCTGTCCCTTTAATTTTCTATTAATCTTCTTCCTGCTATGCTCTGAAAAGAATAAAAATATATACAGCATTTTGAGTCATGGAAATAATATGTTTTGGTGGCGCTGAACCCCAGAGAAGTCATTTCTAGCAGATTAAACTCAAAGCTTAGTCAATAGATTACATTTAGAGTGGGAAGATAAGAGAAATAATTTTAAAGGGAAGCAAATTATGGAAGTTTAGTTATTAGAGTTTGATTTTTTGCATTCATTAATAAGGAATTGTTAATATATACTATGTATTTGACACCTAGTCTTTAATACATAATTTCAGTAATTATTAGAGAATGGGCAGGATCTTTAAAGCATGAAAAAATGCTAGGATCATATTTTGCCCCAGGAGTTGGCAAACAGAGTCCCACAGGCCAAGCTTCCTGTTTTTTTAAACATTTATTGGAACACAGCTATTATTTACCCATTTGCTTCCTTTTGGCCTGGCTGCTTTGGGACTACAGGGGTAGCGCAGTTGAGTCACTGCAACGGAGTGCATGTGGCTTGCAAATTTTAATACTGTGTCTTTATTGTCTAGGCATTTAGAGTAGAAAAATGGGTGACCATGCTCTCCCCTTCCACAAAAGACTGCTGTGCACCTACGCTCAACCCCACCAAATTTTAAAGGAAACAAAGCTTTAATGATTTTAATTTTAAGGAAAATATATGTGTAAATTAAATTTGCAATGACATATAGATCTAAAAATAGTAGCTTAAAGTTAAGTATCTTAATTGTCCACTATGAGAAAGTAACAAACCTATAATTGGAGTAACATATTTTAAGCAATAGGTGAACATTAGTTTTTGGAGCAGCGTACTGGTCAGTGAGGTGATTTGATTAAAAAGGTGGTACTCAAGGGAGACCCATCCTGAACTTCCCTATTTCTTTGATAAATTTTAAGTCCTTACATATTAAATAAAAATCATGTCATCGCACTGGCAGATTATCTTCCCTTGACTGCTAGCTTCCTAAAAGATAGGAAGACTATTCCTATTAACCTTTAGTTTCTATACCTTATGAATTTTTATTTTATAACAATATTCAGTAAATGAAATTATGAAATGGTCTATTGAGTTCAAAAAACCATGGTTAGATTCAGGCTGGACATTGACTATATTTCCACAAACATTTTTTTGATCTCCTGCCTCACCCGTTAGCGTGTTGAGAATGTGTTTATTCTGAGACTGTAGAATAAGGCTAATGTCTGAAATGTCAAGTCTGATTGTTGTGTCTGGGAGCAGTAGCATCGCCTCCAGAGTCACCATCTTGGGCTTCTCTAAGGGGCACACATGTGTGCTGTGCAGAAGCCTAAGGGAAGGCTACCAGTCCGCCCCTCAGCCATGGGCACAGGCTATTTCAGTTTAGAAAACTCATGTTACAGTTATGAATGTATACAATAACAGTTTTTGTAGGAAGAGTGAAAAGTCCAATGCTTTTTTTTTTTTTTTTGGTGAGTAGGTTTTCACCAAAATTGCTGTCAATTAATTTTCAGTTGGTGTGTAGCATTGCATTTAATGATAGACCACAATATTTTACCAACTTCCCTATTGAAAGGCATTCCAGTTGGCCATTTGGCCAGGCATGGTGGTGCATTCCTGTAATCCCAGCACTTGGGAGGCAGAGGCAGGAGGATCATTGCAAATTCGAGATCAGCCTGGGCTACAAAGTGAGCTCAAGGCCAGCCTGGACTGCATAGTGAGACCCTGTCTCAGAAAGACAAAAAAAAAAGTTGGCCATTTAGAGCTTGATAAAGCTTCCATGAATATTTGTGTACCCTTTCTGTGCTGTGTGAATGGACATGCACCTTCATTTTCCTTGGATATAGAACCAAGAGTGAAATGACTTGTTCAGAGAGTAATTGTATATTGTACTTTATTAGAAACTGCTAATTTTGTACTCCGAAGAGTATGAAACCGAGATTATTGACTTTTTTAACTTATCTATTCTGATAGGTTTACAAGTAGTTTCTCATTGCAGTTCTAATTTTTATTTTTCTGATGACTCAGAATGATGCTGAAGCATGTTTGTATGCTTACAGCCCAGTCCACTTAATCATGATGTATTTTTCAGTTTTCTGTATATTTTTTATTCTGCCAAAATCTTACGTTAAGATTTTTGCACCTTTGTTTATGAGGAGTGATAGCATGTGATTTTTCTTTTAATATTATTGTTGAGTTTTAGTATCAAGATTGTAAGTTAGGAATTTTTTCCTCTTTCATATTCTCAAAGAAAGTATCTGCTTTTATTTTTTACAAGTCTGGTTCATTCACCAGTAAGTACATCTAGGACTAGAGTTTTCTTTATTAGAAGGATTTTTGCTTTGTAGTTGTTTTCAAGTTATGATTTTACTTTAACAAAAATAGAACCATTCAAATTTTATTTTTCTTCTTGTGCCAGAGTTTCTTCTTGTGTACATTATTATTTTATTTTCTTTTTTTGTCTTTTTGAAACAGGGTCTTAATATGGAGTTCAGGGAGGCCTTAAACTCACTTGGTAGCCCAGGGTGACCTCAAACTCTCAACAATCCTTCTGCTTCAGCCTTCCAAGGGCTGGGAGTATAGTCCTTTCTATGGATTTGTTCATTTCTTCTAGTTGTTAAATTTCTTAGTATAAAATTGTCCATGATAATCCTTTCATTTTAGTCTTTTAGCATCTGTAAATTTTATACTGAGTGATGTTCCCTTTGTTATACATAACATTGCTAATTTGATTTTCTTTTTCTCTTGATGAACTTTACCTAAAGGTATCCCTTTTATAAGCTTTTGAAGAATCAGCTTTGGCTTTGTGATGTTAGTTAATTGTAGTATCTTTTTCTATGTCATTAATTTTAGTTCTTAAATTTTCTGGGTTTTTTTTTCCATTTAATTTGCTATTTTTTTCATCTTGTTGTGGCACCAACTTAGAGAATTTAAGTGATTCTAGTTTCCCAAAGTGCATTTAAAACTAAACCTTCCTGTAGTATGGCTTTTGTTGAATCCCACCCTCAGAATCTGTGTATTTCCCTTTTAACATTTTTATTCTTCAAAGTATAAGAACCTGAAAATATGTGTAGATCATTTTTTGGCGTCTTTTTGAGACAGGGTCTTGCTATGCAGTTCAGGCTGGTCTTGAACTCACTTGGTAGCCCAGGCTGGCCTCGACTTGCAGAACTTGCAACAATCGTCCTGCCTCAGCCTCCTTATGGGTGGGATTACAGGCAGGCATCACCACACCCACCTGTGTACATCATTTCTAGAAAGTATGTTTGAAGTGTGCTGTGCATTGTAGACATAACTCATATAGTGGTTCTTTTAGAGTCATTCATTTGGGTTACAGGAAAAAAATAAGATAAAATGTAGTCCTTTGTTGGTAACTGACCTTGTCAACTTTTCTTCTAAATGAGTATCCAATCGGTGATTTTAATGGCTTCCTCCAAAAAAGCAGTCAGAAGTGAAGGCTCTTGTTGATGTCTCCTGTGTGAAACATTCTCAGTCTTTCTGTTGCACCCTCTCATCAGCTGACCTTTGATTAACAGATTATAGATTTGTGTAGTTGTAGGAACTCTAATAGATTATTAATAATATAGCCTGATTATTGCAATGTAATTATAATGTAAATACATCCATAATGTTATAGCTAACAAGAATCTTAAGGTAGGGTCATGCTCCTCCCTGGCATTGCTCATAGCAATTTCTCTGTCACTGCATTTTGGTATTTCTGTTTAGATAACAGATATTTAGGGTTTGTTTGCTTGTTTTCCTCGAGATCAGGGTCTTTTAGACTTGGTTAATTGTGCTTATAGACTGCTAAGTTTATCTATTTGAACACTTTAAAATGAAATAATTTCCAAGATATTGGCATGGGTGAAATAAGGACATCATTTGGATTCATCATTTTTCCCTAAAAACTATTGAGTGTATATGTTGTTTCTGTAGCTTATCCTTTTAAAATGCAGATTTATACAGAGAAAATCTAATCTTAAGAAGTTGAACTGAGTGATTGACAGTATCATTTTTAATAGATCTGGATGAGGTTTATTTCATTCAGTAAAAATATAAGTTGAATATCCTTAATCCAAAAATCTAAAATCGGAACAGCTCAAAACCACCATACGCAAAACACAGTATACAAAACCCAAGCACTTCAGATAAGGGGGTAATTCCATGTTGAAGAGTTTATTTTTATCTGTCACAAAGATTGTTGACCTTTATTTCCATTGGCCCCTATTTCTTTTTTTTTTTTTTTTTTTTTTTTTTTTTTTTTTTTTTTTTTTTTTTTTTTTTTTTTTTTGCGGTACTGGGGATCGAACTCAGGACCCTGCGCTTGCTAGGCAAGCGCTTATTCCACTGAGCTATATCCCCAGCCCGGCCCCTATTTCTGATAGCAAAAATATTTGGAAAGCTAAATTGATGCTAACAAAGTTACTGAGGGAACATGGATAACTTTCAGAACACCTGTAAAGTAATTCCTGTTTTATATACCAAATATGGTCTTTCTCCCTGCTGTTCTCACAGACTTTACATTCCCGTGTCCAGCATCTTCCTGGGCAGCTCACTCACTGAGGAGGACAGCCCCCTTCTTTTGGCTCCCCACCCCTTAAAAGCAAGATAGCCTATGTCGATAGTCTTTGTTTAACCCACATCTTTATGTATCACATTTGTAAAGATAGTAGCATATTAATGACACTCTTGGTTATGACTTTATAGATTAAGATACATTCTCTAGATTGTATGCCTACTCTGTTTATCCCAAGTCTTTCGTTTAATCTTGGAAGGAAAACCCTGTCGACATTCTTAATTTTTTCTGTGTTTCTAAGGGCTAGTCTTCATTGGATATCTGCATTTAACAAAATTCTAATTACATGTGACTCCCATTCAACTTTACTGAAACAGCTTTCAAAGATTTTATATACCCTTAAACATGTAAAATACAGTATCAGTTGGGAGATTTAACACAGTGTTGGTCAGACTGTCTTTATTTTCGCCATATCCTTCCTCTGAAGCACTGTGATGCTTTCTTATGTATATGTACTGTAATTATATGTGTCAGTCTTACCTTTCTAAATGTGCATTTTCTGAGGACAGGAGACTATCTTTTATTAGATCATTTTATTTTTTCTGTGATCCCTGCATCCGTAGGATTGCATCAGAGGATTATACACAAGGTGCCGCATACAAAAGTGAACTTCTGAAGGGCAGGCTCACATGGGGCCTAGAGGGCTGCCTTTCTGTGTTCTGCACATGTGCAGAGGCCCTGTCTATACTTTCATAGAATTGGCACACAGTGTAGTAAGTGACTTCAGAATCTTCTATGCAAGTACAGTTCGTTGCCTTTTACCTTTACTTTCTGTAGTCTGCAGGTGATTTTCAATTCTCTTCTCATCTACTTAGTTTTTGCCATTTCCTTTCTGCTGCCAGTTTCTAAAGAATCTGCCTGCTACGTATCAAGTCTGTTCATACGTCAGATTTTTCTGCTGTCTGTAAAACATTGAAGGGAGCCAGCATTTCTTTTACAGTATAATTGTCACATGACCAAGTTTATTCCTAAGTCAGATTACTTCTCTCTTGATTTCAGTAATTAAAATCACATACTATCTGAATTTTTATTAATTTTTACACCTGTTCTGTCTTTAATTTTTAAGCTCCTGAGTTTGTCTTTGAAATGTTTATGTTCAAGTTTATCATTTTATATATCTGCTACTCAAGTCATATCTATTCTTGTATTTTAGGTCGTTCATCCCTGTTTCCAATAGACGATGGCTTGCTGGATGATGGTCACAGTGACCAAGT
Organism: Dinomys branickii; assembly: GCA_004027595.1. Taxonomy (NCBI): domain Eukaryota; kingdom Metazoa; phylum Chordata; class Mammalia; order Rodentia; family Dinomyidae; genus Dinomys; species Dinomys branickii. The sequence continues at coordinate 26,936 of PVLD010008148.1, read as the reverse complement.
TGGTGTTTTAAATTCTCCCACGTGTTATTCGGCTCATCAGAATGGAGAACGAATAGAACGCTTCTCTCGAAAAGTTTTTGTTGGTGGGCTTCCTCCAGACATTGATGAAGGTAAGGTGATTTGGCCTTCAAACTAAAGCAAAACAAAAGCAAATTTAAAAGAAACAAAACACAAGTATGATGTAAACAGGGTGTGATTTTTTTGCCTCTTAGGTAGATTTTCAGAACTAGAAATGAGATCTACCTCTGTTAAAAAGTTTGTCACCTGTTGAACTATGAAGATAATTGAACAAAATTTTAAAGTTTTTATTCTTTATATCTTACGGATATTGTTACTGTGAGCATCTTTTGTCAAAATGATTTCCATATCTGGGTCATATCTTTCTTAATTGTAAAATGTAGAACATATTCATACAATATGCACATGCATACATACATACTTATACACAAATAATGGAATCAATCATGAAACGATGTTTGTAGTACATGACAATCAAAAGTTAGATTTCCTTAGGGGTAGATGCACTCTTAGAAATGGGTAAGAAAGAGGCTATGAAATCCAGAAGGAAAATGGAAAACAGAACATAAAGTAGGAAATTCAGATTATACAGAGGCTAATAAACTGCAATGGGTGAGACATGAAGCTAATAAAAAGGTGAAATGATCATGTATAAATCAGAAGGTAACGTTTAAAAGTGCTGAGCTATGTTTATGATGTTATGGGAAATTACCACTTATTAATAACAGAGAGGACACTGATATATTTTGGGTGATTTTTCACTTCAGATTCAAATATCCACAAACTTACTCTAAATATTAGTCAGGATGATAAGATTTCCGTAGCTTAGACTATATAATTAGATATGACCATACAGTGTATGAATTTTAATGAAGCTGCTTGGTAGATGTCAGACCTCATTCCACTTTACCAGCACTGTAACTGTTGCAGTCTGCTTTAGGAGAGCACCTGCTTTCATTATCTAATGGCTTGCATTACTCAGATCATAATTGACATACCATATTGCTTAATCTCTGTGTTTTCTTTCATAACCAGAACAAATTTAAAACACACAAGAATATGATTTTACTTATGAAGCAGCAACATCTCTCTTTATTTAACTTGATATGTTGATTTTTTTCAAACTAGTTCTGCTCATAAGTGTACTATGAAGTGTTTTATAAAACCATTAGCATTCAGAGGAAGTTACATAAAATTTTTAAATTTACAGAGTACTTAATTATTTTTTCCAATAAGCTGCTTAAAAGTAGACTTATTGTGACTAAAATAGTTATAGGTTTTAGATATGGTATTTAATAAATATATTAACCATATTCTCTTTTAGATTGAAGTTTAGCTTAACGTATTTGGCAATTTAAGATAGTAAATCTTTGAAGTAATTAAAAATATGAGATTTCTTATAATCAAATATTAAAACTAATTCCTAATGAATATTATTATACTTTTTAAAGATGAAATAACTGCTAGCTTCAGAAGATTTGGGCCTTTGGTAGTAGACTGGCCTCATAAAGCCGAAAGCAAGTCCTATTTTCCACCAAAAGGTAAGAAGTTTTACTGTTAATGTTTGCTAGGAAATTTGTTAGATGTGAGCAAAATGTAATACTAATAATGTCAGTTCCTTACTTTGTATTTTATTTTTAAAAAGTAGAATATAGGAGATTTTGTATAAAAATTAATAACTCAGAGAGGCTGGTAACCTGGGTGCAGACAGGCAGTATGACCCTGAGAACTCTTCCACTTTGACTGGCAGCCAGTCAAGAACAGTGAGAGACTCCCACGGTAGACTCCACTGTACCCTATGATTTCATATGCTGCAGTCAGCAAGTGTTTGAGTTGTTTTTAGCAGTGACTTGAACCTGCAGCACGCATGCTGCAGCAGGCACACAGAGCCAGCTCTGTTGGCACGTGCGTCAAGTGCATGAGTTGTTTGTTTGAAACGAAAGACCTCAGTATTCAGGTTGAACTGCAGTCTTGGCACCGTGTGATAAATTAATGGGTTTGGGGTAGCAGCTGGGACACTCAGTTCCTAAAAGGTTTGCTGTCAGTGTTTTAGATGCTAGGCACATGGATCCCTGTTTCCTCTAAAGGAAACAGCATTCACCTTATGTGGTCATGATTAGCTTGCTTTAATAAGTTCCATAGATTATCATGTGGTTTGTTTTCATACAAACGTTTCATTATCTAATGGCTTGCATTACTCAGATCATAATTTACATACCATATTGCTTAATTTCTGTGTTTTCTTTCATAACCAGAACAAATTTAAAACATTAATTTAGTAAATGTTCTCTTAATTATTATAAAACCACCATAGTTCTCATATCCTTAGTTTTAATCAAAGTTAGGACCATGAGGAAAATCAGTCTTGACTGCCATGGTGGTTCACCTGTAATCCCAGCACTCAGGAGATTATGGCAGGAAGATTATGATTTCAGCGACAGTCTGGGTTGCAAAGCAAGTTCAAGGCTGGCCTTGACTACACAGCAAGGCCTTGTCTCAGAAAGCCAACAGCAGCGACAAGGAAGTCAGTCTTCATTTTTCTTCAAGCTTATTTAAATGAAATCTAAAATGTGTTTTTAATCTTGCATAATTTTACCTTTGGAAGTTTCTCATGTAGATTGGTTTGAAAGTTTCAGGTTTTTTTCTCTGTGGAATCCAGTATTTTTATTAAAAGGAAATATTTTTGTGCCCAATCAAACCTTTCTAGCATAAAAGCCATTGTTGACAATAAGCTGTGTTTTCTGAGTTCTGAGTAAAACTTCCCGCAGATGGAGATGTACGTGGCTTGTTCAGGGTGCTTTGCATTGACACTAGATCACCATGTTGTACATTTATTTGAATGTTGTTGAGGCAAGGCAAATTTCTAGGTCACTTAACTACCAGCTGCTGGGAAAACTCATTTAATAGTAAATTTCCAATATACATTTTCATGCTTCCTTTTGTATGCTTCATATTCTGCCTTGCCGGAGGCATGATTTTTAATTAAAGATTGACAGCTGGTTGTTTGCAAAGAAAGGAGGAGGGAGGTTATACTACCTGATGGAGTAGGATTCTATACTAGTTTATATCTAAGTCTGAACAGTCTCCAGTTTGAAAAAAGGATCCCACTGCTTACCCAAGTTGAGATGTGATGTAAAGCTTTGGCCCTATCATTAAACAACATGTTTTGTTCCAGTCTCCCTAGGGTAACTTTCTTAGTGCCCTTTGGAACTTTTTAAAAGATAGTAGAATTTTCCCTCTATTTAGGGTAATTCCTGGGACTTTCCAAGTGTGCTGTAGTCCAAAAGTATCCTCTAGAATGTGTATTATCCTGAGAGTATTAAAAGGAAATTTTGGCTCCTAATACCCTTGCCAGGCTACTGCTGCCAGATTTCTTAAGGACATGGTGTCACTACTAGAAAGAGCATGGGAGAACCTGAGGCTGACCTGTGTTTTAAAGTGTTCAGCGATCTGCATAGTATGAGACTGACTCTGATCAACTAAAAAAACCCTTAGGTGTTTTTTTTTCCCATAAGATAGAAATAGCACTCCTTATATCCTAGACTTGGGAAAATCAAATGAAATAATTCCCTTAAAGCTCTGAGGGTAGTACCTGAGAATAAGTGCTCCATAGAATGCAGCTGATGGCTTTGCTATTTTTAGCATATTCTGGAGGGTATCATGTTCTCCTATAGAAGGCACAACCACTGAAGTCCTGTCAGTTTTGTTTTCTTTTTCAGTAGTATGTATTTTCTAAACTAGTGAAATTTGGGGCTAAGTCCCTTATGTTGACATATTGTTTTATTTTCCACGGTTCTTCTAGGCTATGCGTTCCTTCTCTTTCAAGAAGAGAGCTCAGTTCAGGCATTAATTGACGCTTGTATTGAGGAAGATGGAAAGCTCTATTTGTGTGTTTCCAGCCCCACTATCAAGGACAAACCAGTAAGTAAATGCCCTAGGAAATCCAAAGTACAAATGCAAGTTTTCCAAAACCTATTCTGAAATGTGTGTTTAGAAACAAACTACCAAGTTAAGAGTTCAGTTAAACATACAGGTGATTTATACTACATAGATAGAATTAACAGTAATTTATATTCATATTCAGCTGTACAAATTTTTAAACATAGAAGGAGTGACAACCCATGTAATTTTCTTCATAGGTTCAAATACGTCCTTGGAATTTAAGTGATAGTGATTTTGTTATGGATGGTTCTCAGCCTTTGGATCCCCGAAAAACAATTTTTGTTGGAGGTGTGCCGAGGCCATTAAGGGCTGGTAAGTAGAATACTAACAGACTTGGGGGTTTCTTTTAAACAACTGAAACATGAATTAGTTGACTCAGGAAATATTTGGCAGCTGTTATGTACCTGACACTGGCCATGGGCATATTCTTCATAGTAGTCCTATTGTTGCAGAATTCTGAAAGCCTTTCTTAAAACCCTCAAGCATTTATCAGTTGATACTTTTAGTTAACACCAAGCAAACTTTATGTGAAGAATCTACTTGAATGCTCAGATTTCTCAGGTGCAACTTTTTTTTATCTTTTTGAGACAGTCTCGCTATGCAGTTCAGGCTGGCCTTGAGCTCACTTTGTAGCCCAGGCTGGTCTGGAACTCACAATGATCCTCCTGCCTCAGCCTCCCAAGTGCTGGGATTACAGGCATGCACCATCACACTGGGTGGCAACTTTTTAAAATGGGAGAATTTTGGATCTCTTTAATTTCGTGTTAGTTGATTCTGATATCTGAAAAAGAAATGGACTTTTTTCTTTTGTATGTATCTAAACTACAGTATTAACTAAATTAGCATTTAGATGAATGAGTGGTAAACTTCATTAGCGATAACCAGCAACCAGAACTGTACTGAAAGATATAACTAGCTGTAAGTGTGCGCTGTATGGTACGAAAGGCTATAAGGTACCATAGACTACCTAAGGTGTTGACAATTCCTGTCCTTCTCTTCAAGTCTGGGAGATAGCTGTTAAAGAACCGTTCACACTGTGAATTTTTTAAAACATGACAACTGCTATAAAGAAAGGCTGAGGAAGAGGGGAGCACACGTAGCAAGGGAATGTGACAGGAAGACTCCACAGAAGGAGTAGGACGGGCAGTCAGAGGGCTGTGAGGAGCAGATTTCGGGCAGAGAGAAGAGCGTAGTCAGAAATCTTGACTGTGGGCAACGAGGCCCATTGAAAGGACTGGAAGAAACCCGGAGTGACTGAAGGGCTTCAGGGAGGGCAGGAAGAGGCACAAGAGAAGGCATTACAAAAGTCAACAGGAATTAGAGCATACCAGTATAGTAGGTGAATTTGACATTCTCAGAGCAAGAGAAGCCATTAAAGGTTTTTAAAAATAAGGAGAGACATGATCATAGTTGGCATTTTGAAAGCTCACTTCAGCTAATGACTCAAGAGAGGGAAGGCTGGGTGTGAGTAGATACGGAGAGCCATGGCTTTAGAAGCCAGTTCCTGCAGCATAGAAAGCAGACAGTGGTGGCAGGAATTAGTGGCCGTGCAGAAAGAGTCAAGGGAGTACACATCCCAAGTATTTTGAAATGCAAAGGTTGAATCTCAGCTTTCATCTTAAGTCCCTCATGCATGGCAGTACCTTTTACTGAGATGCTAGGGACCCTAGAGAAGGAGCAGGTTAGGAGAGAAGGTCATGGTTTGGGTTTTAAACACAAATTCATGGCACCATTCACAGTTCCAAGTAAATGTTTCAATTAAACCATGCAGTGTCTGGTCTAGGTTTTAAGTGAATCACTCTTGCTACTGTATTAGAAATAAATGGGAGGATGGAGATCAAAAGCAGAGATAAAACTGTCACCATAAACTGGATGAGGAGTACCCTAAAGTGATGGAGGTGATTTTAGGTGTGGTTTGAAAATCAGGGTCATAGGGTCACGAGGAAGAAGAAAACAGAAAAGATTAAGCCAAGAAAATCTTGACGTGGCAACTTCATTATTTCTGTTGTGTACTAACTGGGTCAGTGAGGAGAACCTCACTGGAATGGGTGTAATGAGATGAAGATCACTCTTACCTGTATTGTGCTTTTAACACACCGTCCAGTGCAGCATCTGTTAAACACCAATGCAGATGGTCCAGAAGGCAGTTACACTTACAGGTCTTGAGCTGAGAGGAAGAGAACCAGACTGAAGATACAAATTTACAAGGGTGAAAACACACAGATGGTATTTAAGGTTCTGACCCAGGATGCAGACATCACCCAGGAGTACAGATAAATGCTTAAGGACTGGGGCTTACAGCACTCTGACACTAGTAATTCAAGGGCTTAAAGAGAAACTGTTAAGAAAGATTAAGAAGATATCATTAGTAAGTGAGGGGACAATTAACCGGATAAGGTAACTTACAAGGCAAACGGAGAGGAGAAAGTAGGAATTCGTATGTGCAGTGCCCCTGCAGGTACACCAGCAGGTGATTTCTCAGTGGAGAAAGACTACCGTGATGTGAGCGATTGAAGTGGAACTGTGGAAAGTAGTCTGATTAACAAAGGGTCAGCACGGAAGGAAGAGAGGATTGCATATATGCCATTTGCAAGTGAAAAGACTGGATTTGGAAAAGCGCATGCAACAATACCTCAAAAGAACTCACAGAGCACAGTAAGGGGTTTAGTGCTGATAAATGGGGTAGAAGCGGTAGCAATCTGACTTTATGTTAAAAAAAAAAGAAAAAGAAAGAGCTCTTGATCTTGGCCTCTCTTATAACAACTCTCTTTTGTTAGTATCCTGTTGTTTACTTTTTAAGAAAACTTGTTGATTTGCTGTTTTCTCACATTTCATGCAAACATCTTTGATTTTGCAGTGGAGCTTGCCATGATCATGGACCGGCTGTATGGAGGCGTTTGTTATGCAGGAATTGATACGGATCCAGAGCTCAAATACCCAAAAGGTGCTGGGCGAGTTGCTTTCTCCAATCAGCAGAGCTACATTGCTGCCATCAGTGCTCGGTTTGTTCAGCTTCAGCATGGCGATATTGATAAACGTGTAAGTTGCCTGCTGAGAGATCTCTGTACCCTGTAACAATGTGCTGATGCAAAGCCCGCCACCCAGAGGAGCGAACAACACAGGTCAAATGTGCTGTTTATTTTTCAGTACTAAGGATTGAACCAGTGGATGCTAAGCCACACCTCACGCCCTTTTAATTTTAATTGTATTTAAAGTTAGGGTCTTGTTAAATTGCCCAGGCTAGCCTCAAAGTCACAGTCCTTCTGCCTCAGCCTGCTGAGTAGCTGAGGTTACAGGCATGCACCACTATGCCCAACAAACAAACACGTTTATGTTTTCTGCTTCTTCAAGTGACATCAGAACATCTTCAAAATGTAACATTTTTAAGCATAGATTATATATTAAGTATAATATAAAATAAGATATAGATGTCATTTTAAAGCCATGACAAAATTTTTTCTTAACCTTTAAGTCCCAAGTATCTAAGCACAGAGATAGAGCTTCTTTTAAGAGTTTGTGCTTGAGCCAGGCTGCCTGAGGTTAAGTCCCATTTCCTGCTTTTGCCCTGTGATCCCAGGCAAATCAGCTCTCCCTGTGCCACTTTTGCTTACTCAGAAATGGGAAAGAATATTAGCATGTCTCATTTGAGAATTAAATTAATTCCAATATATACAAGGACTTGAATACAACTTGACACAGAATAAGTGCTACTTAAATATAAGTTTTTCATTTTTAAAATGCATGTGTCTGTTTCCTAATTGACCTAAAGTAACATTACTTCCTTAGTAGCTTTGCTTAGATCATCCCATTAAGAACTTTTAAGTCCTATGAGTTATAAATGAAACATCCCTCCACTGCCTAATTCTAAGCGCTGTGATTGTCATCTAAAGCCAGGAGAGAAGGTAAACAAACTCAATGGCTCATTTGCAAATCAGTTCCACACTAAGATCAGTGAATAGCTCCTATACATATCTGACCAATATTCTAAAATGTGCATATACATTTATAGTGCAGCTGACATATACCAAGAATATGGGATAAATGAATTTTTATATCCAAATACTAGATACAACTTGAATGGGTACTTATTTCCCAAGTAACCATTTATTGAAACCTTTACTGTTTTGCCCTTTGAAAGACTGTTTTGGGGACAGGCTAGTTCTAGACCAAGGACTTAAGAAGTAGTCATCAATATAATTACCAAATTGTCTCCTTTACAAAAAGAAGTACAGCATGGGTCCTGTTTATAAGTGCAAAGTGACTTTTTTGTTTCCATTGCTGCAAAGACATTTCCCAGAATAAAAGAAAGAGGAGGGCTGTGCATTTATTCAGATCGGCATCTGTGAGCTTTGTGAACTAGTGTGATCTTAGAGGTCCTCATGTGATAGTTCTCATTCTCACCTGCACGGTGGTCACCTGGGCACTTGGAAAACTTAACTTGAGATTCTGCTGTAACTGGTCCGGGGCACAAGCAGAGCAGCAGTTTGTAAAATTCCCCAGGTGCCAGTAATGTGCCGTTCATTTTTGACAACAAAGAGGAAAGATAGCTGGGGAAGTGATTTCCATCTGTATAATTGGGGCTCTGTAATATACACAAGTAGATGAATTTGGTGCCATGTGATACCTCACACGTTTTTGCTTCTAAAATGGTAGTGCAGGACCAATTATTTTGGCCCAGAACACTGGTTCAAAAACTGCCGCTCAGTTGCAGAGCATGTGAATTAAGAAACGTGAGGAAGGAATGGAGACTCTGAAATACACTAAACAACTTCCTGTAGCCCAGGTAATACCTCAGAAACACAGCTGAAAGAGGAGCGTCTCCCGGGGCTCTGCCTGGGGCTGTGGGTCCTCGTTATGGCTTTTTTCAAAACATGCAATCAAGCATATGAAGTTCAATTTTTAGACGTGAGAGTGTCTGAAGATTACATGGAAGATGTCACCTTTAGCTAAAAATGTATGTTATATGTTTTGATGGATCTATTACCTTTGTGTACATTGGAAAAAAGTATAAGGAAATTAAACTTAACACACTATTTCCTGTATAACTTTAAAAAGTGCCTTCTTAAGGCAGTGAAATACCTACAAGAAAGCTTATTTTCTAAGGTAGTGTACTGCAAACATATATTTGGAGCTTCATTTGAAAGAATTTGAGTCTTAAATATCTTACACATCACTAGTGTAGTTTATGTGCAGAAATAGTAAGGCATTAACGTTGATACCATTCTTCTCGCCAATGTTGATGTAGTTATTAGGCATGTAAACAGATTAAATTTAAATGTGTAACTGATGTGTAATATCTCAGAGATATGCGGGATATTTACTTGGAGATGAAAAGTACATAGGCTCATGAACAGTACGAGGCTTATTTTCTGACTCTGATACCCAGGTGACACCATCACCACGAATGTACAAAATTCACTGAATTTATTGCACATCACTACTCAAATAGTGTAACTCACAAACCGGATAGACTCTGAATTGAACTGTTAATTTCAAGTTACAGACTCATTAAGTTTGAAATTTTATTTTCCTTTTTTGAAGTCTATGATTTCAACTGAATTAACTACATAAAACAATATCTACAAAATCTTAAAAATACAAATAACTGAGATCATTGTATGAGTCAGAGGTTTTTGCTAGTGTTATATTAACCCCTGAGCACCTGTCATTTTAAGAAGCTTTGTAGAAATAAAGAACGCAGACCTTGGCTTTAATTTGCTTAAAATTGTGCAGTAAAAAACAAGAAGTAATCATGAGAGTGAAACCCAGAAGGCACATGTGAATGTACCACATTCATTCATAAAATCTTTATAAGGTCTCTCTCCTTTGTGCCAGGTACTCTGCTAGCTATGGAAAGCTCAGGGTTATATGAATTGCTGCTGTCCCTGTGCCCGTGGGGTCTGTAATCTAGCGAGATGACACCCAGTAATGCTCATGTCACACCTTGATTCTTTGATTACAGTAATGCTCTTCCTTGATTATGGTTAGAATGATGATAAAAATAACAGCCTAGCAAAGCTAAGATAGAATTCATAAAAGAAAAACTCGAGAGGTAAAGATTGAGCATAAAAGTTTTCAAATGTAGACTGCAAATTGTTTTAAAACTCAAAGAGCAAACCAGGCATGGTGGCACATGCCTATAGTCCCAGCTCTCAAGGCCAGCCTGGGCTACAAAGTGAGTTCAAGGCCAGCCTGCATAGTGAGACCCTGTCTCAAAAAAAAAAAAAAAAAAAAAATCAAAGACCAGTGGAAAAGTTAAAAGCCCTTTAACTGGTGAAGAGAATTTACTAATCAGTTTGATAAAAAGAATCAAAAGCTGAAGCAGAAGGATATACAAGAGGTACAAATATGGATTTCAGAAGCAAAATATCCAGTGTACATTGTGGATATAACACATAGAACATACTTACAGTAACCCTAAGCAGTGAAATACAAACGACAGTCTGTTCCATTACCTTCCTACCAAATGTTTATCCTACAGTTATCCCTTTCACCCACTTATTTTCAGTTCTTTACTGTTCTCACAAATATCCTTGTATGCTTGTTTTCTGGGTGCACACATGTTTTAATAGCATACATTCATAATAGAAGTTCCTTTTTACCGCAGACCAACTGTACTTTATCTCAAGCCCTATCCTTGAAAACACTGCATTTTCTGTCCTCGCCTAAGAGGGAGGCTAAGATCTTCAGCTCCCTGGCACACTTTGGCCAGGCAGAAAATACAAGCTTCCATTTGTAAGATCATTACAATAAGAAACCCTGGCTAATGCAGCTAACAGTCACTAACACTAATGCAGAGTATTTACCTTATGTCAGGCGCTGGAGTATGTTTTTTCATGTATAATTTAATCCTCACAACTCTGAGACAGATTCTGTTATTCTCATTACAGTTACAGAAAATGAAATTGAGAGGTTTTTATCCTTCGGAGTTGTCCGTAGTCTGACATCTTCTGCCAAGTAGGCCTTCACAGTAGGACTTTCACTTTATACCGTGTAAATTCACAAAAGTCTAGACAGGCCCTTCATTAGATTAGCCACGGTTCTGGTTTGTACCAGTTCCGTACAAGCAAGCTGGGGCCCTCCCCTGCGGCACAGAAGCACCACCATGCCCATGGCCATTACACTTCTAGCGTGTCACAGGTGGAATTAGAATGAGGGAAAGAAAGTGCGAAAACCATTTGCCTTCTGAGATTGTTGGATCACCTTTCCGTTTTCCACGCACAGCCACCGCACCTCTGAAAATGCAACACGCAGGTGTTAGAAATACTCTCTTCAAGAAAGGTGAGGGTGGAGTGCCTTTCAGCAGAGATTTTTATAGTCTTTAAAAATATTTCCTGGTTTTTAAAAAAAAATACAGTAAATAACATTTGTAGTCACGTGGAAAAAGGGATAACGGTAAATAAAGTAACTGAATTAAGTGCTCATTATTTGACTGCACAGCCAGTTATAAGCAGGACATATTATATGTACCTAACACAAAAATAATGTTTTTGTTTTTATTTATTGGATGGAAAAACTAAGGCCCTGGACAACTTCCTCCTTTGTCAGTTGTAATGACAGTCCTTTCTTCTAAACGCTGCATAAACGTTTTAGATCATTACTGCGCAGGTGTTCTGAAGTAAACGCTAACATTTCCCTTCTCTGTTTTCTAGGTGGAGGTAAAGCCATATGTGCTGGATGACCAGATGTGTGATGAATGCCAGGGTGCACGCTGTGGTGGAAAATTTGCCCCCTTCTTCTGTGCCAATGTCACTTGCCTGCAGTATTACTGTGAGTTTTGTTGGGCAAACATCCACTCTCGTGCAGGACGCGAGTTCCATAAGCCATTGGTGAAGGAAGGTGCTGATCGCCCACGTCAGATCCACTTCCGCTGGAACTAAGAATAGCAAACTGGCCTCTGTTTAACAAGGAGAGAAAGGGTGCATGTGGCTTACTGTGTCTGAAGATACCGACATGCAGAAGAAATAAGTGCATTCTTCTGCTTTTCACCCCAGCTATCAATACATGCATCTTTATCAGCAGCCAAAACACTACAAGCCTCTTGTTTTTCACCAAAACCCTACATCTCAGGCTTACTAATTTTTGTGATATTTTCATGTTAAAATAAAATGTTTTTTTGTATTTTCTCCAAGTTATTTTTATATGTAAAGTTAAAATTAGATACGAGAATGTTTTGCGTAGGGGCAACACAGTCTGCTGCTATATAGTGGGTGAAGCGTGCACTTATTTCTAAACATGGGTTTTTAACTTCAAGATCTGCCCCAGTACTTTACCAAAGGTAGCAAAATAATAGTGAAGATGGGATATGTCTGCTACAAATGCTTATTTTTATTGTTGCTATTTTCAGTGTATACATAAACTAAAAATTAGGGTTGATTTTTTTGCTCTCCATTTTGACTTGCAAGAAATAATACCTCAAGATAATCTGATTTATTAGCTATTTTTAAACATTTTTAATCACAAGCTGTATTAGCTTTGCTGCTATATAGGTGTTATGTGTAAATGCCACCTATTAATACGGGATTGAAAACGTTAGAGACACACTGCATTGCAGATAAAATGCAGGCAGCACAATATGGCCTAAACTGCCATAGTTTTAGAATGTGAAAAAAAATTGCATGTTTACTTACCTGTATACACCATATGCATGCACTAGAATAATTAACGAGGTGAGGTATTGCAAATGCTCAAAAAAGCTCTCTTGAGTCTAGGTAGCATGAACAAATGATAAAATTTGTTTAAAAAAGCAAACTTGCATGCATTTATTGTGACTTCAAGTTAAAAACGTTGTCCTACATGTGTAAAATATGCAAATTAGTTTTAGATTAGAGAGTGCAGCCATTTGTGATCTGGTCAGTAGTGGAATTCGATTTTATGCAGACTGGATGTAATATTTGTAATCCCTGTGCAATTCTGTGATGTGCGGTTCTAATTCATGTGCAGTGATATAGTATAGATAAAAGACAATGAAAGAAAAATACAGGAGTTCTAAAGAAAGTTGATTTTAGCCCCTCTGATAGTTCATGGTGAAGACATCCGTTATAAACCAAAGATGGCCAGCACATTGCTAACCAGTCACCAAATGTAAGACCCGTAAGAAACTCATATTTTAAAAAATGAATTTTATAGAAGAATGCAGAACTTTAGTAAACCTAAGTAAAGTCAAAATGGAGATGGGGAAATATACAGATGGCTAGTTGCATAAAATTAAAGTTTACCTTTAAGACAATGGTGAAATCTGGCTTAACTTGCTTACACGTTTGACCTATAGTATATTGGGGGTCTTCTGTCTAAACTGGGGTCACTGTTGCATGGAACATTGTTGTTCTTAATGGTTAAGAATTGCTTTTTTAAAATTTTTGATGAAGGAATTTTGGTAAAGACTTTGCTTGCAGTTTTAAGGTTTCTTTTTTTTTTTCTTTTTTGAGAAAGTAGCATGGAAACATGCAGTAGCTAATGAGTTTCTCTTGGTACTGAACACTATTAAAATATCATTATTGATATTTTTTCTCTTTAGAGCATTTTTAATGCAACTAGCCCCTATATTTTAATGTAAGAGTTACTCAGAAATCTACGCAAAGCACCCAACAATGGTAATTTTTTTTTAATGCAAAACTAAGATTTTTGACTCTAAAGAGAGAAAATTACAAGGGTGTTGCCTTATCGCAAACCCTTGGGACAATCCTCCGTGTGAGCAAAGTGCTGACCCTAATATCGGCTGTCTCTGGTGTGCTTTTTTGTATTGTAAAAACGTGTGGTTCATGTCTAACTCTGCTGTTTTATTGTGGTTGTGGTTCAAGTTTTTAATGTTTAAAGTTGATGCTGTTTTCAGAAGAGCTTTTTACTAATTTATTTGTCAATGTTCCCTATTTGTTACTTAACCATGATCCTCCAGATTTTTTGGAGTATTCTTTTCTAACCTTAACCCTGCCAAACCTTGATCCATTTTGACATTTGTTATGCACTATTTTTATATCTCTGTGAGAGATTTTTCCAACAGTCAGCTGTTTTATGGCATACTTTTTTTGACTGAAGACATCTCCTTTGCTATACCGCAATTTTTGGAATTTAGAAAAGAAATCAGTAGTTTTGCAATGTTAATTATTTAGATATTTAATTTCGCAGATTTTTTAACTTTATTTTCATAATTTCTGCTTAATGTTTCAAATTGAAGAGCCTTTTCATGTATGAAATAATGAACTCTAAAATTATATGAAGAAAATAATTGGAGATGTTGAAAATCACTTTCCCTTCTCAAACACAATTAAATATTTGAAATGAAGGGAAACATAATAGAACACCCTTCTCACCACGGGTAAGATTGACAGAAATGCACGGTTGGTTTTACCCTCATTTCTGTCACCATAGAGCTTATTATTCTGATATTTTGTTCCTTCTCCCCTCACCCCTACCTTTTTTTTTGTCTCTTATGTACTGCATTCTTATTTTCTACCTGTTAAACACTGTATTGGAGTTTGTTTTTTTTTAATTTACAGATCATATTTATTTTACTATTTTTGTAGAAAATTATTAATTTTGATTGTATTTTTATATTTTCAAAGCTTCTTCATTTGTGTTCCCTAAATGTTCATATTGCTGCCCAAAAGTATGACTGTGGAGGAAAAAAATACTTTAAAAATCCACACTTTTTGTTAAGAAGGAAACATTTAGCATTTATATATTTGTGTATGGAAAACACTTGATATTTTATCCCTGTCGCATCTGGCTGCACAGAGCCTCTCCTCAAAGATGCTACGAAACTTGAATATAACACACTTTGGAAGGCTGACTAACCTCGATTCTGTGTTGTGACGTGCAATACTGTTTCTAATGTTTGTATAAAAAAATAACAGTGTAAACCTTTTTAATGCAAATTTATTTTTTTCATTGCATATTTTGCAGATTTTATCCACAGTGTCATTTTTTACTGTCAGAAAAGATACCCCTTTTGTCATTGCAACTATTTTTTAAATCCAGAAATCTTTGTACTGATGTAAATGATTGTAGTTATTTTGGATAGTGTTTTGCTAACAAAAGGAGAGACTTTTTTCATGCATATTTCTATTTTGTTTTTTTGGGTTTTATTTTATTTTAATAGTAGTAAAATACTTGGAATAATTTTTCATATTCTTGTCATTAATATTATTTTGTATTTTTATGTGGAAATATATAATTTTATGACACTAATTGCTAAAGTTTATTTTATGTTGAATTATTTTTGGAGCTGAAATCTTTGTAATATTAAAGCAACTAGTTTCTAATTCCCAGTTTCTGTATAGAATCGCACAAGTGGTTTATGGAGTGTTTGGACTGTAATTATAAATGGTTCTTTGATATGCAAATTAATATTTTCAGTTGATTTTATTTTATATTCCTAATGGGGTGTTAAAGCCGTTTTTTATTTTTTTCTAAATAAAAGAGAACCCATGCTTTTATGGACACTAGGTAAACGCCTTCAGCTTAAAATTTTTTGTTAAATATTTTACTTTAATTTTATTGTTATCTTCCAGGTGTCTAAATCTCCAGTCTGTCCGTTGTACTGGTAATTTAACTCTGTAATGGAATAGTTTGCTGCCAACTATTTATATTAAGTAATTTTTAAATATTTGTAATATTGTTGACTGACTAATAAACTATTAAGTTATTGGCATAGTTGTGGATTCTTCAGTTCAAATCAATCAAAATACCCATCACAGCCAGTAAAATCTCAGTGAGAGCGGAGAGACCTCACAGACACTATTTTTTTTTTTTTTTTTTTTGGTGGTACTGGGGATCGAACTCAGGACCCTGCGCTTGCTAGGCAGGCGCTTATTCTACTGAGCTATATCCCCAGCCCAAGAGCAGGGAGACCTGAAGAGTCAGCTGCTCTGCGTGTCAGTGGAGGGACAGGGCGGGAGGCTTGGGGAGCATCTGGTTGGGTCCAGCCTGGTATTTCTCAGTATATACACCTCAACTATTTTTACATGCATTTCCCTTGCCGCCCTTGCTTCCATAAACCATAGAGATTTCTGAGGTACGGTCATCACTAGTAATTAGCTTCCCATATCTAGAAATTGCTGCTGCATTGAAAAACTGAATCACACAGCTAAATGTGGTTTCTGTGATGCCTCCTTACGTACCTTCTAGTTGGCAGCCAATCAAATTTTCCTATCCATTCTCTGCACAGCCTGTGAGGCATCCTGTCTGCATGTTGGTGGGAAGGAGGAAGAAGAGGAGGAGGTACAGAATAAGCAGCCTGGGATCTAGGTTCCTCATCCATGGAGAACTGAAAAGCTAGTTTACCTTAAAATTAGTATGTAGTCCTCTGGTGGGATATGCCAAGAATTCCAATACTTTTTTAAGAAAGTAAATAATCATAACTGAAATGTTCTTTTTACCTGTAAGGACATACAGGTATCCTAGAGGAAATAAAACTTATTTCCGCATATTCTACAACACATCATAGAAATTCCTTAAGTAGGCCCATACCCTGCGCAATCGCCCCTGTCCTCTAAGGAAATCATGCATCTTCATACTGTTGGATTTTGGTGTATGCTGTCATTTTTCTAAGTGGAATCTTTTTCTTTTTCCTCCATAACAAAACCAAAAAACCTCATGTGCGTTCTAGCCTAACAAGGCTTAACAGCAATTTCTCAACATTCTGGATCCCACCCTACTGACGTGAAGATCATTATCCTTCTGCACTCACCTTTCTGTCATTTAACCAAAAAAAAAACAAGCCTTGTATACCAGCTAAGTATTGGATGCTGACTAAACAGGGTGGTTGTGCCACTAGGCCATTTCACAGCCCTGTAGGTAAGAGGTCAACTCAAACTCTGCAATATACTATGATAGCAAATGTGTATCAAGAGTGAAGGGAAAAAGAAAACAAAAGTGAAGGGAATTTCTGCTAAAATTTCACCTTGAAATCGTTTTATTTCATTAAGATTTTCACATGCAAGGTAGGATCTGACTGAGATTTCCCCATAAAGAAATAGAAGACCTCAAAGTTTAGCATTCACAAACCCTTTCTGAAAGAATTATGTGAAGATTGATTTCACCAGAGAAGAAATAATAAAATATCCACAAAACAGTAAGACAGGATACTAGGTAACTTGTAGCAAAGATACCAGTCTAATGTACAGTTTAAAATTTAAAAGAGTGAGGTCTGAGTCACACGCTGGTGGGCCTTTGTCGCTGGACTAAGGAATATAAATTGGGAGGTATGAAGGGAGACTGCTCAAGGGTAGAGAGCAGTCGGGATGAAGGGAAGGAGAAGGTGAAGAGGGGGATAGCTGTGTAGGTATGTATATATGTGCAGGATGGCTGACATGGTTGCACTATTGTCTCCTGTAGTTTTGATGTAAGGAATAATTGATGATTAATTGTTTGACCAATCTTGTATATCTATTTGTATTGTCCTGAGCATGCACTTTGAAGTTATCAATGTGTAATACAACAACCATTGTTGATCCCCTGCCACCCTATCTGTAGTTCAGTTTTTGTACTGTTCTTGTGCTACTGTGTGTCTGTTTGTTGGTGTTTTTGTTCTTTTACTTTTAAAATAAAAAATTTTTAAATTAAAAAAAAAAATAAAAAAATAAAATTTAAAAGAAAAAAACAGTTAAAAGGCATAACACAGTTCGAAGTCATAACAAGAGACAAACCATTACAGGAATACAGACATTACAGACATAAAACTCAAAGCAGTGTAAAACGAGGATGAATATTTGAAATGCTGACAAAGGCCATTTTCGGAGAGGCACAAGATAATTATAGATGCTGATTAACTTATTGTACATGCTCAGACTGGCTGTTAACTTGCAATAGATGGAAATATACATTTAAATGTAACTTGTAATCAAAATATTTTAAGTCATACACAGCTTTACCTATGAAAAGGGTAAAATCTGTCCTGACCCTTTCACTTCAATTTCTGCTCCAAGGAGTGCTTTTAAATCAAGGGTCAATACTTTTTGCTGTTGTTATCTCCTTGTCAAAATAGCACACTTACATTGGTTTTCAGTTTGACATTATTGACCTGAAATACATGTACTCAGATATGCTCTCAAACACACAAACCACATTTTTATTTTGTGAACATACACTTTGTTCCTGTGTTTCATACGTTACTAATAAAGATTGTTTCCAGGAATATGGCAGACAACTTGCTTCAAAACTAAGACAAAAGAGGATTATAGGAAAGATCAGAGATTTTTCCACGCTAACTGAATTCCAGATCTACAGGGCCTTTTAAAATCTTTTTCGTGTAATGTAATGAAGATATAGAACATAAATTCAGTCATCAATTCATGTTACAAGAAATACAAAGCTCTTGTCAGTCAAGCAATAGAAAATGGTTGAAAGTAGGGATTCAGGCAGACTTTTATATGGCAATGTTTATATTTATAGCAGCATTGTTCACAGTAGCCAAAAGGTGGAAATGAACTAAATGTGTATCCATGGGTGAGTGATTTTCTAAGATGAGCTTTATACATGTGATAGAAGATTTTGCAGCTTTAAAGGAAAGTGTAATGCCTGCTACATTGTGGATGAACGTTCTGCTCAATAAAACCCAGTTGCACAAGCGTAAGCACTGATTTCATCTTATGGAGTACTCAGAACAGTCAAATTCACAGACTCACAAAGTAGGACAACTGCTGTGGAATGAGGAATGAGTGACCAGTTCAGTGTTAATTTGAGAGGCTGAAAGCTTAATGCACTTACACCACTCAGAGAACTGCACACTTAAAAATGGTTGAGTTGATGAACTGTCTTACTACAATTTTAAAAAAATAGTAGTACCCAAAACGTTTTCAGTGTCTTCTCATGCCTCACTATTCTAGCTGTCTTCTCAAGAAACACTTGCTTGGCTTCTGTATTTTGAATTCTAAAGCAATATAGCTTTAAGCTTTTACTAAATACATCAAAACTACATTTAGTTGTGTTTCTGCTTTTGCTCAACACTATTTGGTATAAGATACATTGTGTTTGTGACCGCCACTCATTTTCATTGTTAGGTAGCAGCTTATTGTATGAATGTATAACTGTTGTTGCTGGGCATCAACTATATTCTGCTTCTGACTGTTGTGGACAATATTGCTGTTAATAACACTCTTACATTTTCTAGGATTCATATGCACTACTTTCCAGGCTGTATAACTCATAACGGAGTTGCTGTTATTTACCTTCCACATGCTAAGTAATCCAATCTCTACCACTTTACACTCTCACTAGCAATTTCCATAAGCTCTGACAGTCCACAAAAGCTAGGACAAAAGTCCTAGCTTTTGTGTACTAGGGATGGTCCATCTATGTCTTGTCAATCTTACAGCAGTATTCATTTCCTGGATCACTAATACAGGTGAGCACTTATCCGTGTGTTTATTGGCATTTGGAGTCTTTCTTTTACAAAGTGACATTTCAGGTTTCTCACCTATTTTTATGTAAGAGTCTATTGTCTCTTATGGATGTGTAGTTCAAGTCTGACTAGGAGGCTTTTGTCAGTCTTGTATACTAAACGTAAATTATAGCTAGTTTTCCTTTTCATTCTCTTTACTGATATTCTTAATGTTAATGTAGTCAAATAATATTTTCAACCTTGTCCTTACCATAAGGTCAAGTCAAGTCTCCTCTAGGCTGTCTTCTAAAACCTTTGTTTTTGCCATTCATGTTTTGATCCTTGTTCATCTGGAGTTCTCTTTTTGTGCATCATGTGTGGTGAGATCTAATCACAGTCTAAAATAATTTAGGATCTCTCTTTATAAATCTCCTCAGAGTCCTTGGAGAGCTGAGACTATTTCTAAGTGACAAGAAATCCACACAAAATATCTTGAGGAGACAATCCTTGTGACTGTTATTTTTAATTTATAGAAGTACACGCATTTATTGCAAAATATTCCAAGAGGAATTAAATATCCAGAATGGTCAAAGTACTTCTTTACTACCTGCTGATCAATCAAACACTAACCTCCCCCTCCTCTTGCAACCTTCATTCTATTTTGTGACTGTAAATGTGACTATTGCAGATATTTCATAAGGTGAAATCATTGTTTGTATTTGTGCGACTGAGCATACCCAATAACTATCCCCTCGAGGAAACTACTGCTCACGCTTGGTCAGTAGGCTTCTGGTTAGTTCTCTCAGTCACGGGTAAACATCTGTGTAGCACCAATATCCAAGGGACTCCTTGCTGTTTTCTCTATGCTGTTTCATTGTCAATCAGATGTAAATCCAGACACATCAGAGACTCGCTCACTGGTTCCTTCAGGGATAGCACAAACATCCAATCTGGTATTTAGACTTTTAATCCTCCTTCCTCCTCAAGACAGGGGACAGCAAACTGCAGCCTGTCACCCAAGTCCAGCCCACTGCCTGATTTTTTAAAGTTTTGCTAGACATTATCTATACATTATACATTATCTATAGCTGCTTCTCTTTACAGCAGCGGAGCTGAATAGTTATGACAGAGACTGTGTGTCCTTTAGTGTCTCAAATGTTTGCTATCTGATTTTTAAAGAAAAAGTGTGTCCACCTGTGTCCTGCCTATGGAACAAGTCTTTGCTGTTTTATACCAACATCCAGTACCATGCCTGGCTCATTCATAGATGTCTGTCACACAGAACTACAATCATTAATTCCATAGATTAAAATAATTTATTGAGGCTTTTTAAAAATTTCAGTCTGTCTAATATTAGACCTTAGCAGTGGAATTTATCACTTCTTCAGTAAATGTATTAAAAACTCCATTTAAAATTGGTAAACTGGAACAATTCCATGCACAACACACACACACCCAAAGACCAATTGCTTTTGGCCCTGTATGTCTTTTCTCAGCCTCAGCATAAAGAAATAAGCATTTGTATACACAGCCATCCACCTGAATGCTACTCCCCATTAAGTAATTACTACAAAAGTATGCACCAAACATGTAAAGAATTGATTAGTATTAATCTTGGTGGCATTGGTATTTTAACCCAACCTCTACCAGACAAAAGGCCATGCACAGCACACTGACTTGAGAAACATAATCATAATCATATCATAGATTCCAGCTAAGGCCCACTCCAGGCAACCAGGCCAAGCCTGCAATATCATTAGGAAGTGAAATGTTCCTCCATGGGTTTTGCCCATTTTCTGATTGCATTTTGTTTTACTATTGAGACTTTTTACTATTAGGAGACTTTCAGCATAAAAATTCAATTACAATTCAACTCAACAAATGTTTATCAAGTGTCCAACAGTAGATACCCTTCTTGGGGTTGCCTGAAAACGTGATAATGATCATGTTATTAACAGGTTGCAGTCACTGAGATGCTCGCCCTGTGGCAGGTATTACTAAGCACTTTACTTTCACCAAAAATAATTTTTAAAATCTCTTCCTAGATGAGATCAAGAAATGAGCATTTAGCATATACAAGATAACACAGCTAGCAAGCACTGGTATTCATTATAAGATTGTAAGATCTTACTGGTTGATAGCAGCTTCCTACAACTTTTCTTGCAGTGCTAATTCGGCAAATGATCAGGCTTCATCCTGCATTCCAGACAGAGTGCTACTGTCACATACATTGTATAATTGAATATTTGATTCCACACAACTACAAATAGGGAAATGTCAATGTAAGTTGCTTTGTTTCCTATGTAATTTCTTTGGGGCAGCAAAAGCTCAAGTAAGTGAGGAGGAGAATTACACCCTTCAACAAGAAAGGAACAAGTCATTAGGTAGGCTGTGTGTAGGCAGAAACCCTTCTAACTCTGTTTTGTTAGTTGAATTTTTTTATTTTGAGCTAATGGCTAATGGAGCTAACGGTAAATACACAAGCAGTTGTAAGAAATAATGTAAATGGAGTCCATGAATTCTTTGCCCAATTTCCAGTGACAACAGCTTGCAAATTAGAATACGATTTCACGTTAACATAGTCATAGTACAGAAGAGTTTCATTCCTTTAGTAACCAAAATCACTTACCTTTCACACCTTTAACTTTCCTATGCCCTGGAAATCACTAATATTTTCTCTATAATAATGTGATTTCAAAAACATCTATGTGAATAGACTCATACAGTGTGTAACCTTAATGTTTTCACTCAGCATAGTTCTCTAAAGATTCATCTAGTTTAGTGCTTATATGAATAGTGTTCTTTTTATATCACTTAGTAGTAGTACACGATACAGAGTCACCACAATTTGTTTAAGCCTTCACCCACTGAGTGGTATACCTAAATATCTAAAAGTGTTTCCAGTTTGGGGACAATTACACATAAATGTGCTACCTATGTACCTCTCTATTTCTATCTCTATCTCTGTCTGTTATCCCTCTGCAGGTTTTGGCAGGAGCATACATCCTCCTTTCTCTAGGCCAAACGCCCAAGACTATAATTGTTGAGTTGTATGATAGCTGTGTTTTTAGGCTTTTCCCGAATTGACAAACTATTTTCCACAGTAGCAGCAACATTTTACATCAGCAACAACATGTAAATGATCTACTTTCTCCTTGTTTTCACTAATTTTTGGTACTGTCACTCTTTTTTATTTCAGCCATTTTGATAGTTATGTAAAGATGTATCACGGTGTGTGTTTAGTTTTCATTTCTCTAATGCTCAGTATGTTGAATATTACATACACATTCTTCTTTGTCCATCAGTTCACCTTCTTTGGTGAAATATTCCTTCGTGGATTTTGCCCATTTTCTGATCGGATTTTTGTTTTACTATTGAGGTTTGAAAGTTATTGATATATTGAACATACTGGTCTTTTGTAGGATGTATCACAAATATTTTTTTCTCACTCTTAACTCGTCTTTTCATCCTCTTGATAGGGTCTTTTGCAGAGAAAAGGGTTTTAGGATATTGTTGCTGTTGTTGCTTATAAATAAATATTTAACCTCAGAGATAAATATATCATTGCTAACTATGTAATCAAAGTCTATTAACATTTTGTTCCTAGATATTAAGAAATACTTGAATTTATATCAGGTCTAAGATAAGGATATTGTTTAGAAAATGAATAAAACCTGTAATATTGAATTGGAGAAACAAAACACAGTGGAGGTGACTGTGATGCTTTCACGTAATATTTGAGGATTTCTCTGTCTCCTATCCGATTATTTATCACCCTATCAATTGTCGCCAGCATTCTGTGGCTCCCGTTAGCACAGGTATCTCAAAATGGACAGCTGTCCCATTCCCTAGGACACGTCCCTGCCTCCCCGGCCCCTCCAGCTGTGCCCGTTTTCCTCCTTGCCATGTCCTACAAAGGAGTAAATGAACAGGTAGCCAAAGAGGGTGAAAAATATTTTCCCAAGGCAGTGAGATAAATTGTTCTTTTGCTGAAAAAGCCAAGTACATTCTTTCTACCCTGTTTATGACACCTAAATTTTAATTGTGGAAATCCACAACTCCTGACCTTTACAAAAATGTGTAAATGCTAATTCACAGTCATAATGTACTCTTTACATTTCTTACAAATGATGGTGTACACTCATGGCGTAATGCCCAGAGGAACACATGCGAGAGAACAGATTTCCAGAGTCAAGTTATGGTTCTGTGATAAACTAGTACCAAAACTAGTAGTTGTGCAATTTAATAGCACCCATTCTATAATATAAATATAATGAAAGTGCCTACATTGTGCGATTTCTGGGAAGATTGGATCAGACAAAATACCTGAAATATTTAGAAGAAAACTGACACTTGTCATAGCTAAAATATGTTAATTTCCATTATGGTATAAGTAATTGATTGATCCTTTGGGACCATTCTCATTTAATTCCTTAGTTACCCTTGTGGTAGTCCTTTTCTATATAAATACTTTTTTTTTAGATTCCAAGGACTTGATGAACTGTGTGTCTGGAAGTAGACAGGAGGGCCCATTCTTGTCCTTCCAACACCCTCTTCCTCTCCCTGCTCACCAAGCTGTTTTCACTTCACCCTTCTCTTTTCCTCTTTTTAATCTCGTTCCTTTCCCCTTCCCTCCTCTCTAGTTCCCCTTTCATCTTGAACAGGTTCTTCTTATTTCACGATATCTATTACATAGTTTGGTTCTGATTTATATTTTCAGGTTTTCCCACCAGAGAGATAATTCAATATTTTCACGTGTGTCTCATTTATTTCACATGTGACTATGATCTTGAAGTCCATCCATTTAGCTACAAATGTCTCCATTTTATCTTTCTTTATGGCTGAGTAGTACTCCATTATATTTTTAAAAAACCACATCTTTTTTATCCATTCCGCTCTTGATGTGCATTTGGTCTGTTTCCAAAAATTACCTATTACAAACTGTGCCACTGTAAAGCTGGGTGCACACATATCACTGTGGTAGGATGCTTTTAATTCTTCTGGGAAAATACCCACAAAGGGAATTGCTGGGTCAAATGGAACCTCTAATCCTAGAGGATTAAGAAGTCTCCACACTGATATCCATAGGGGTTGCATCAGCCTGTTTAGTTTTAATGAAATTAAATTTATCAACGTTTCCTTTTATGGATCATGCCGTTGGTGCCAAGCCTAAGAGCTCTTCATTGAGCCCTAAATCCTGATATTCTTTCCTTTTCTTCTTTTTACATGCTGACTTTGATAGAGACTTCTCAATTTTCTTGTTCTTCTCAAAGAATTCTCTCTTTATTCCATAAAATTTGGGGTATTGTTTTGTTTTCTATTACACTGATTGCTGTAATCTTTATTTTTCCTTCCTCTTATTTTACTTCAGTTTTAATATTCTAGGCTCATGAATTGACAGCTTAGACTCCTGATTCAAGACTTTTTAATTTTCCTTAGTGAGTGTGGCCAGTGGTACGAATCTCCCTCTTAGTGCTGCATTAACTGTATCCCCAAAATTCTGATATGGTGCATTTTCATCTTCTCTTCCTTATTTCAAATTTTCCTATGATTTCTTCTTTGTCTCCTGAATTTTTGATGGCTTCCTGCCCAGATGTTTGGAGATCATTATGTTATTTTTCTGCTAATGATTACCAATTTGATCCAACAGTGGGTGGAAAACATGACCTGTGTGATACAAACTCCTTTTGCTATGTTAACCTGTATTTATCCCCCTCAATCTGGCCTGTGTTGTTCCATTGGCACTTGTCAGCTCTCATCTAAGAGTGCTAAAAACAAGCATCAAAACCCCAGACTTCCTTACATGGTTCTTAGTTTTGGCTTATGGCTGAATATGCATTTTCCTGGCCCACCTGATTCAAATAGCCTCTAATATCTGCATTATTTCAGTGCCCTAAGAGCCAGCATTTTCAGTCTTGTTCTTCTTCATATTAAATATATTTAATATGAAGCCCCCAGACTCACTGAAGTGGAGTACCAGAGCTATGCAAGGTATCTGCCTAAGCATAAAATACTGTTTTAGATTATTAGTGCTACATCTACAAAACTACATGGACTTTTGAGTAGACCGTTCCACTGCATTTTTATATCTAGTAATCTGGGCAGCTTCACTGAAGATAACAGTATGTGATACAACAACCATTGTTAGTTCTTGTCATCTTGTTTTTAAATCCTGCATTGTTTTTACTGGTTTTGTATTATTTTATTTGTGTCTCCACTGTTATTTTATTTTTTTCTCTTTAAAATAAAAAAATTACCATGACCCATAACTCCTAGTATTTTTAGTTCCTAATCTACAATTTCATATCACTTCTTTATCACAATTTAGTAAATTATTGTAAAACATCCATACAGTGTCCACCTAGTTCAAAAACCAGAACACTGCCAGCACTCGCCCCACTTCCTTCCCAGAGGTCCCTGCCATCCAAAAGTGGAAACAGGAGCTAAAGGTGCACATCGTGGGTAGAGCATAGGTCTATATCCTGTATCGTGTTTGAGGCCCTGGGTTCCATTTTCAGCATGAGGAATGGCGAGAGTGAAAGAGAGAGAAAGAGAAAATTCTTTCTGGCTCACAACTGGGTGGTGGGAGACCTCTCAGAGGTGAGGCCAGGGGGAGGAAGTGAGGTTTTCTGAGATGTGCCGCTGACATGCTTCTGGGACCCTGCCCCTCTGCACCTCTCCGTTTCCTGGCCAGTATGACATGCGAGGTGAACACATTTCCTACTTTGATTTTTTACCTCATATTAAGCTCTAAAACAGTAAAGCCAAGTGCTGAATGGATCACAATCTCTGAAACCATGAGCCAAAAATAGATCTTTACTCATTTGAGCTGATTTTCTTAGGTATTTGCCACAGCAACAGAAGCTGCCTCACGCAATGCCCTTTATCAAATAAAGGTAACAACTCTTCCTATTTCTAATTCATTGCATGCATATTTATTAAATGAATGTTGAATTCTATCAAATTATTTTGATGTCTCTGTTGAAGTGATTGTTATTTTCCTCCAACTTTCTTTTAATGTAATGCATAGAATTGATTAACTTTAGAATTTTAAGCCAATTTTACACTCTTGGAATTAGCCCAAAATAGATGTGATGTATGTATTACCATTTTTACATAACAAGTGACATACTTTTCCAACTTATTTGTGTTCCAAATGTTTTGCTCAACTTTATATTTGTTTTTCAAAACCTATTTTCTTAAAGAAAAAGGTAAATTGGTACAACTTTTCCCCTAAGTATTCACTTTAAGTATAAAACTTTGCATCTGGATTTTTGTGGAAAACAGTTACAGGTTGATTTACTTCAATAACTCTACAACAATCCACTCTAAAATTGATGTCACTCTTTAGTCATAATTTTAGGAGTTTACTTGCCCCATTAAATTTTCACATTTATTAGAAGTAGTTTAAATATATTTTTATTAATCTTTAAATATCTGAACTTTTATGCTCTTTTCTTTGGGTGACCACTTCTTCCTTCCTGCTTTCCTTTTGTTAAGAAACAGAGTGTGTGCTCCTCTCCCCTCCCAAATTCCTATGATGAAGCCCTAACCTTTGCGATGTATTGGAAAACAGGGCCTTTAAAAGTAATTAAGGTTTTCTTTCTTGTCTTTGGATTTTTGGTTCTTGTGTTTTCTTTTTTTTTTTTTTTTTTTT